>JAOVYX010008411.1:0-66147 GCA_035668315.1 Drosera spatulata | reverse complement strand
GTACCTATGATTCTTACACATCACCTTTGATTGCCAACGACTGAAGTTGTTGCCATCAATTTCTCAAGTTTGACAAAGTCTTGATTCATGAGCTTGAGGGATTCATAACGTTAAGATTGTTTGCGCACTATGATATGAGGATGCCAAATCGCGCAGGAAAAGAAAGAACTTGATAGCGGGTATTTCATGTCCTTAAAGTTATTACTCACCCCCCCTATGTGTATAGTTTGCTAATGGGTTACAGATGATCCTATTTTTAGGATACTATCACTCGCAAGAGTTTGGCCATAGGTAGCACACCTAAGCCATAACAAGGTGGCACTCCAAAGATGTAGAGAGGAAGGAGGAAGAGAGAATGGTATGTGTTTGTGGATGATTGTGTTGTGCGTCGAAAGTCTTTTACACTTGAACTCCTTTTTAGTGCTTTAGACATTTGTGACCCCCAATTCATAAAGCTAAGCCATGAATAAGACATTTGTGACATCATTAAGTCATTATGCCACTAATAGCACCATAATCATCATTAACACACTCTAATTATTTCAAAAATTATTGGTCATTTAATAATTAAAATAAACATTCATGTCATGAATTTGCGAAGTCACTTGTTACATTTTACATGTTTGCTTTTCCAAAAACTTAGTCTTCTCAACCAGTTCACAATTTTAGTTCAATATAGAACCAACACTAACAATCTATGTTATAAATAAAAATACGCTTTGAAAATAATGTAGTTACAATTAAGTCTAAATATTTCTTTAGTGTCCATCTACTTTGGAGGATATTAAAGACTCTCCTAATTAGTTTTTTTTTTCCTTCTTTTCTTTTTTTACAAAACTACCTAATTAATTATTAAGTGTACCTAATCACCTTGATTAGGTGATTAGTAGAAAATTAGACTTTAATGATCTTTTCAAGTACTATAAGTAGACCTTTTTGGCAAGGTGTTTTACACACATTTCAAGAGAAGAAAATTCTCACACTCTCTCTTCATATGTTCTTTATTTTACATTAGCTTAGTTAATTTGTTAATCTCGACGTTGTTGAATCTCATGAAACTTTGATGATAAGAAACTGTACTGTACTAATGTTGTTTTGAGTTTCCATGCTGTTCAACTAATTGGATTGATGCATAAAGAGAAACATGGAGTTCAAGTCAAATTGGAATGGACTAGAAGTTTTGAGCTGCAATTTGATGAACAAAGTAAAGATGTCGATCAAGACGCAGATCTCAAAGATAACTCATGAACAATGCACAAGACTACAAGATGAAAGCTGCACTTTGGCCATTGTTGTACCTTTCGTATTATAAACATGTTGGTACCATTATTTAGTCAATAATAGTCATGAGCACTTAGGATTTTTGGATCTGCCTTATTCAATTTTTCAAAGAACCCCACCTTATTTAAGAACCGGTTCATGGGACACTTATAATTTCTGTAACAGAATCTTAGTTTAGAGAATAAAATTTTAAAAGGATATCTTCTATATATTTTCACTGACTATTTACTTGGAAACAATATCATTTTATCTGAAATGTTGTGACTATGTGGAGACAAAGTTTTTGACTATCAGTTTGTTTTTAACAAATTATCCTAGTTTCTTAGAGTAGTGATCAAAATGTTTGTTTGTTTTTCTTTACCAGAATAGAATTCTAGTTTGCCACGATCTTCATCACTCCACACCTCTGTTATTCACTGGTTTAATACTTAAAAAAAGTATATAATGTTTTCAAGGATAATTGAATCACACAAGAGAAATTGCAAAAGGTTTTCAAGTGATCTTGCAAATTGATTTTGGTGATTCGAGAGGTTCGAATGAGTCAGAGTGATTAAGGTATATTCAAATCTATAATGCTCAAGATTCTGTTGATGGAATGAAGGTATCAATTCTGTGTTGTTGAGTCAAGGCTATATTTATGATGTTTGTAACAACATCACTTGAGGAGTGCTCGGTTGATTTAGGTTGTTACAGTTACAGTGTTGGTGTCTATATGTGGATTTTTACTTATCTACTAGGGGTAGACTGATATAAAACGAACTTGTGGAAGCGTTCATAGGTGGAGTTTTTTAGTTTGGAGTGTGTAAGAAAAGAGGTGATAGATTAAACTTTGAGGATTTACTATACATTGCTATGCTCGACATTGGATGTAAATCTCTAAGAAAGTTGGAGACAAACATGTATAAATCTTCGTGTTATTTATATTTTTGCATTGATCATTGATTGCAAAGCTGGAAACTGACCTTCATCAGAATTGAGTCATTTCATTGAATCGGTACATTGCAATTACAATTTATAATTTCAAGAAAAAATTAAAAAAACCAAAATCCTAAATTCACCCCTCCCCCTTGAGTCTTTCTGTGACTGAGAATTACCAGACGTTTTATCGTTCGAGTAAATTAATTCAAGTGCTCTGTCGATTCTATTTCGAGAAATTATTCTATAACAATATCATCTGCTGTATATTCTATACTACAAAACCACCAATATAATACCACTCAGGTGAAAGTTGAACGTGGAGCAGAAGCTTTGAATTGCCAATTTGTGACAATTCTATCTCAATCAACTATAAATATATAATCCCAAGGAATGGTTGGTTATTGGTTTTGGCTGATCATGTAGAAAAACGATTGTGAAAGCGAGTAGATTATCTCCGGTTGTTGTTGTGCGATTAATACGAATAACAACGACCGCTCACGATGACCGTCGTAGAGACTGCGTTTATAAATTTGATGTAGAGACGAGATGGATTCTTAGTCTGCTCTTTACTGTATCGCTTGTATTAGATGGATATCATTGACACTTAACAAAAGACAAGCCAAGACCCATTCTAATTTTAAATAAAAAATGGGAATCGTTACTTCAAAATGCCAAAAATGATATTGCCAAACCTCTTTGTGAAACAAGGGCATTTTCATCCTACAAATTTTAATGGGTTATTTGCCTTGACAATATCAGTTTTTATCTTGAAAATAGCAACCAAAAAATCTCCGATATTTTTCTTTTATCAAGGAACAACCAACCACTAAATCTTACCTATATTAATCCGTATTTCAAATATCAATTAATTATTATGTGGATCAACTTAAGGTCAACATAGGTATTATTGGATATCTAATATTTTTCCACTTGAGCGGCATGATAGCTTTTGTTAGAATATTAGAACTAGTCTGAAGATTTATTAGATATTATTTTATGTTACAATATCCTTGTTTCATATTTTAGAATTATTGCTTAGATATTGTTTCTAAGTTTGCTTAGTTGTAATCTTTCCATATCTTATATTTAACTACTCTATAAAAATAAAAAGTGTCATAATCAATAATAGCATCTTATTTCTCTCTCCTATTTTATTTCGTAACATGGTATCATAGCCATCCTCTTTCCTGATCTGACCTATTCTGCTTCCGCTATCACCGGTAGGTGGTGACATCCACCATCCATCGATCCGAAAATATGCTTATTCTTATTTTTGAAGATGTTCCATCTGCTACCTGTCCGTCGAGGCTATTTGATGCTGTTTGGTTGTCTGCCGAGATTATTCGGTTACTGTCTGTCTTTTTACTTGCCGAGGCTATTTGATATTGTTTGTGAGTCTATCGAGACTATTTGGATGTTAATTGCCTGTATGCCGAGACTATTCGGTTAATATTTGCTTGGTTATCTCCTTATCGAGGCTATCCGATCACCGTTTATCTGTCTGTCGGGATCATCCTGTTACTATTTGTCTGCTAATGCTACTACCTACTATCGGTATCAATACTGCCTACTATTGATATTGCTACTAACTACTACAATTGATGTGGCTTCTTAACAAGTCGAAGATGCTTCAACTTGAGGAGAGTTCAACTTGAGGAGAGTGCTAGAATATTAGGTTTAGTGCGAAGATTTTATTAAATTTTATTTTATGTTAGAATATCCGTGTTTTCTACTTTGGAACTATTGCTTGGATATTATTTCCTAGTTCACTTAATTGTAATCTTTTCTTATCTTAAATTTGACTATTCTATAAATATAGAGCGTATCATAATCAATAATATTATCCTATTCCCTTCTCATATTTTATTTCGTAACAGCTTTAATATGAATTAATTGGTACCGAAACTGTATATGGCTATAAACTTTAAACTACTCAATTTTTGAATACGGAGTTAATTTATTTAAATTATAACGGTTGTTTATGTCTTGTGACATTGCCTCCCATATATTACAAAATAAACATCTCTATTATCAACAGACATTATAATGTAAGTATATCCTTACGAATGACTTTCGTATAAGTCATTCTAGGTCTAATTAATATACTATATACCAAATAGAGCAAAAAACTGTTTGACAATGCTTGACAAGAATGACGACATATGCAATAAAGTATAGAATCAACCAACTAAGCTCATGCTCGTTGCATGCTTAAGAAATACCTCGACAGAGAACCCTTTAATCAATGGGATCTACAAGCATTCGATTCATATTGATGTGCTCAATAGTTATCTGTTTCCTCTTGATCCTTTCTCGAATAGTAAAAGACTCTTCGTTAATTTGTTTACTTCCGCATTAGCTTTTGTTCTTTGAAAAGAACACCACCGTTGAGTTATCACAATAAAAACTTGATTGGCTTGAATATTGAATCCACTTCTTGATGCCATATGATTAAATTCCTTAACCATTTTGCATGCGAAGTTGCTTCAAAGCATGCCACAAATTTTACTTTCATAGTTAAAGATGTCACAATAGTTTTCTTAATGCTTCTCCAAGATGTAGCACCTCTAGCCAACATGAAGACGTACCAAGAAGTGGTTTTTTGGAATCTTGACAACCCTTATTTTCAGAGTCTGAATAGCTAACCACTTCTAGATACTCTACATACCTGCAGGCTATAGGTCAATATGAAGTTCTTGGTTCCTTGCAGGAATCTCATGACCTTATTTGCAAATCTTCAATGATGCATTCCAGTATTACTTTGATGCCCTCCTAGCATCCCAACCGCGAGGCGATGTCAAGTCTTATATAAAATTATACATGCATCAAACTGCCAACTATCGAAGCATAAGGAATGCTTTGTATTTCTTTCCTTTCCAAATCACTTTCCGGACATTGATCCAAAATGAACTTATCAGCTTTCAGTAATGGTGTTACATTAGGTGTGCACTGACACATTTTAAATCCCTCCAATCCTAAATAGTTAAGCTTTGTTAATATTTGAGACAAACTTATTATTTTGAAACTCAATTGCCTCTCTTTTTCGATCTTATTAAAGAGAAAAGAGAATACATTGTTAGTAACATATAATTTTATGTGTTATATTTTTTCTTTTTCTTTTTTTTCCCATAAGATCCATTGTAGATAAGTTCAGTGCTTAACATCCAAATTACAGACATTTAGAATATGAGTAGAGAGTGTAGGGCTCCATTCCCCCCTATGTCGCCATTCTGCTATATAAAATGTCATCTCATGGGCAGCCCTGTTAGCCTCCCGATGGACCCCAAAGCAAAAAACTCTATTGGAAAATACTCATCATTGTTATATAATCATCTATGATTCTCCCTGCAACTGATCTATCCCCTTTCCTTGACTTCAGTCTTCAAATGATCTGTCGGGAATCAGACTCGATAATGATCTCCTACAGGTCCCTGTCTCTAGCCATCTCCAGTCCCATAAGTATTGCTAAAGCCTCTCCAACTAAGGGGTCAGTTGACTATGAATAGCTCTTTTCAGTAGCGTGAATGATTAGGCCAGAATGATCACTCCTGATGGCACCTACATTAATGGTCTCACGTGCTCTCAAGGCCATCTGTATTCACTTTGACCAAGCCAAGGGGAGGACAGGAACAATTTGCTAGTACTCGCACCATGGAGAAGGGAGGCTTCATTGTCGTCTGAGCTAGGACGTTCTTGTACTCCTAAGTTTTATTGAAAGGATATTTGGTGAATAACCCGCGTCGATATGATGGAAGATTCATGTTTTGTCACTTTTTTTTTTTCCTCCAAATCTCATTCGGATAGCTTTCATCTCTGACATTGCCAAAGAACACAAAGTAATTAAGCATTCGAAAACCATTCCTTGAAGGTGTCTTATGCTGATGGTAGGGTGAGATTAAGAGAGGACATATTCCAAATTTCTTGACCTCTACTTGAAGTCACCAGAATATGAGTAGTGGTTTTCGGGGTAGAGTTGAACATAGGGCACTTATTATCGATGTCCAAGCCCCTCTTGTACAGATTCGAACAAGTGGGCAGAGCTACATTACACGCACATCATAGGAAGAAGCGAGTTCTTTGTTTTTTCTTTCTTTCTTTCTTTCCTTTTTTTTTTTTTTTTTTTTTTTTGGTGGGGGTGTAGGGAGTTGATTCCAATATCCAAGAGTTGGTTAACAATGGGGTGGGGGTATGTTCAGGAAAGATATTAATAGATCTGAAATTAAAGGCAACCTTGTAAGCACTCTTAACCGAGAACTCGTCGTAATTCTCCAAAGGACCATGACCACTAGTTGTCCCTCCTATTAAACCCAATTGGGATCTGGAGTATTGCCTCGACAGTAGCTTCCAGGAACAAAGATTTGACTAGGTCAGTTGTTCATGAGCAATTGGATTCATCGTGAAGGTTACCACAGTAGTTACATCATTGTTACTCCATTCCTGAAAAGGAAACCGCAAACGTGGTAGCTGAGGAACCCAAGGGTCACCATGGATGTAGATAGAGTGTCCCGAACCCATTTTGTTAATCAGACCCAATAGGAACAACGATTTGGTGAAGATGATGCTACGCCAAAGATACGATGGGCCAACACCAACCCTTGCTGAGAGGGTGGACGAACGTGAGAAGTACCTCGCCTTTAGTATTCTGGCTGCCAATGAGTCAGGGTTTTGTAGGAGTCTTCTAACTATTTCGCTAACAACGCATCTTTGAAACTACCTAATTCCCGAAGCTCAAGGCCACCAAACTCTTTCGGCATGCATAGACGATCTGATAGGAATGTGCAATCCCTTCAGTTGTATAGAAATTGATGAACAAAACTTAGAAATATTAGCCACGAAGTTGTTAGTGTGCTTAGGCTGGAAATTAGGTAAGTATCTGCAGTTTAGGTCAGATGCTGGAGAGTAAATGACCGCAGATGGATAGCATTGTTGGCCACTAAATGCAAACTACTACAGAGAATTTCAGCTAAGCAGCTAAGGCATGCGTGGAGAATAAAAGACCTGCAAATGCTTCAGGATCTATGATTAATCTTGCAGACAAGGGCCAACACAACAATGCATGGATTGCATCAGATCTGGGTGCAAAAAAGGTTGCAGTAGTGACTGGGTACAGACGAGGTCTCAACGGTACTGAATGCAGACTGAGTTGCAGTAGACTGGAGTGCAGCAGAAATGGTTGCTTTGGTTGGGGCAGAAGTCTGAGGATTAATCACATCGAAGATTTGAGGTTCAGAGTGACAATACGAGGATCAGAAAAAGATGAGCTGTCAACACCAGTGAAGGTTCACATGTGACAAGCTGTCACCATCAGGTCAAGTACACAGGTCACGGGTTTATTCCCTCAGCCTATACAAGGGGATCAAAGAGCTCAAGGAATAGTGCTCTTGAATGAGAGATTGAACGTACAAAGTGTGCAAAACCATAAGCGAGTATCGCTCGATCCCCAAACAAAACAGGTTCAAATCTAATTGAGTTCCTCTACGGTGCCCTTCGATAAGCTAAAACATGACATGATGTACGATGAGATGGCTTGTAAGACTATCTTCACTAGCACGGTAGCCCCTGTTTGCCGGTCATGGACTAATATATCATCCCAACCCAACAAAGAGCCGCTTTAGAACGACCGTAACTTGTCGCCATGCCCAAGTAGACTCCAAGGTCGCCCCCCTCTTTCATTCTTAGAATAGATTCAATAACGCTCCTGGTCATAAGGGATGTGTTAGGGCTAAAACATACTAGGGACTTCTACTTGTACCGACGCCCTTGCATAGGGTTATAAGATCCGATTTGATTCAATTGCTTCCTCTACCATTGCTCAACCCATCACCAAGCTATCATCGGTGACAAGAAGATGATTAACTCTTTCCTTTCTCTTTGGAATCCTCCATTAGAAATGAGAGAGCCTTAACACATATAACGAAAAGATACGGAGAGATTGAGTCTGTATGACGGATACTACGTGAGAGTATAAAGGGGTTGGTCGATTTTCCATTAACAAGAATAGAATAAGAGACCGTCGAGATGCAATTAGTGACCATGGTTATCGTCACAGGGTAGATTTTGCCCATAAATTTTTTCGCGACAAACCAACCCCGTGATGTGCAAATCCCCAACAAATTAGCCAGCAACACCTTCGTCAAGCGTCCCACGCACTTATATTACTCAACGAAAGTCTTTGAAATAGCCTGTGTCTCGTTCTTGTGTTTCGACAAGCACAAACGAGCCACACAATCAAAAAGAACGAACCACCAACCAAACAGCAACGATTTACGATCAAAAGATCAACCTTTTATTGCCATCCCGCCAATACAACGAAACCCAACAAATTTGCAAGGAAACGCACACCCTGTGCTTTTTCGCCAAACTCTTTTATTGATCTCACCCATGATCCGCAGGACACACACATACCTTTGTGTTCTCAGCCTAATCACACTCTCAAAATATATGTAATGCATGATGATCAAGGATCATCTATATTTATAGGCACAGCTAAAAGATTTTACATCGTAAAGATAACCCACGCAAAATATCATCAAAACATATTTACAACCAAAAACAGTATCTTTTAGCCCAACAATATCTTTGACAAGCTTTTCCCACGATATCTTCTTGCTTTCTAGATCTTCTTGATCCTTATCTTTTATGACAATATCTTTCACAAATCTTTTCGCAAGATTTGTTCCAGCGACTTGCTCATCAATACACCTCAATTAATGGGCTTTTCTCTTTAACTTCATATGAAACCCGCCTAAGCTGCTACCCCCAACTTCGACTTCGAACTTTACAACCCCGATTCAAGTACTCCTTAGCACAACAAACTCGACCCACATTTCGTGTTTGGCCACCATCAAACCAAGGCCTTTCTATGCTTTCCAATGTCCAAGTCCAGCCCTTGAATATTGCACCAAGTATGGGGAACAATACTATGAACTTTGGCTTAGCTTTGATTTTAGGACATCTCTTCCCCCCTATAGTAGATAACAGCAAAAATCCCACCTGGTAGAACAACCATTGTCCTTACTCAAGTAGTCCAGTTATCCGTTTAAGATTTCAAAGCGAACCAAACTTAGCACGAACCCAAGCAAACTCGTCATCAGGCTTCGTTTACCAACACTTAGGAATCTCGCAATGTTTGTTGGCCCTTAGAACACAACACGCTCGCGTATAAGTCCAAACGCAATGCTAATCATGTCTCGTGCACCTTTGCCTTTGCCTTCACTCCCGACAACACTCACAAGCCCTTGGAACATGCCTCGCGCATCCACGTCTTAATGTAACCTGTCTTGCTTCGCAAACATTTACTCGTCTTTATAATGCGTCTCGTTCGTGTTCAAATCCTCACGCAATATTTCTTATTGAAGCTCGCTTGCCCTTGCAACGCCCTCGCTCTCATTCAACTTCTAACGCAGCATCGTTCTTGCCTCGCTAGCATAACCCGCGCTTGCAAGAACTCCCAAGCGCGCGTCATCCTCGCTTCGCATCAATGAGGGTGTGACAGTTATCTATCTTTCTGGATATCTTATCTAGCTAATCACCTTAATTATCAATTCGCATTCAACCATGTCATATGCCTTAGCCATATCAAGCTTGATGACAAAGGAACCACGAGATCCACTCTTCTTGTGCTTTAGCGCCTATATACTTTCAAAGAGGACGATAACACTATCAGTAATCAGTCGATTTTGGACGAATGCCCCTTGAGTATCTTTTTACAAGGACCTTCGAGACGAGTTTTTGGATGGCGTTATATAGACTAATTGGTCTACATTGAGCACTTCTTAGTGGATTCCTGACTTCTAGATGCTCGATATCTGTGTTTAGTTAATGAAAGTCAGACTTCCCTCTCCTTCCAGATAATATGTCACAAGGCACACTTCACATCATCCCCCACAACCTTCCAGTATTATCTATAGGATTATACATTCAGACCATCTGGGTTATGTGTCTTACTCACTCTTATTTTCTCGTGGACTGATACTTCGTTCCTACTCAAGTGTAACAATAGCCTCCATCCACAGCTTTGCCTTCGAACTTGAAAAAAAAAAAATGGAATCACCACCCATAGGGCCCTGTGATGTATAGAGATTCGTGTAGAAAAATTGAAACATATGTCGCAACTGAGAACGATTGGTTATCTACTCCCCTGTTTCATTTACCAATCCTTGCACTCCGTTGCATTTTTTACAATGACTAGCACAAGAGTGAAAGAACCGTGTGTTACGATCGCCCTCTTTAAGCCATGAAATCCTTGAGCACTGAATACTTCTCCTTACGATCTAGCAAGTCCTTTAATTGAGATTTCACTAATCACTTTAGGATCCACCCTACCATCACGGCATTCACACTTGACACCAAATACAGGATGATCCGATGAAGGAGATGCCACATTTGAGACCATGGCTGTTAGGAATAGGTCTATCCACGAATCAGTTGTCACCGACCGATAATGTCTTTCTCGAACCCATATGTTTTCTTTTATCTAGCTACACCAAGTGAATTTAGGACCTACACATCCCAGATACCTCAAACTGTAATCATAATGCATCTCTGAATGGCTGTATTAAACAAGGATCACGACAAGATCCTCTTTGCTTCTCAAAATTACTCATGATTTCATTCAAATCACCTCCACAAATCCTTGGTAAGTTCGACTCACCAGCTAGATCTGTGAGCGTTCGCCATGATGCTAAGCATTTGGTTGTACTGGTTCATCGCAGAATCCAACGAATCCCCACTTTAGTGTCCCATCCACCTATTGCACAACAACATCGATGAATTATGGGCACATTTTCCTCACAGCCACTCTGATCCATCCTCCCACGAGAGGGCCAAGTCTCCACCGTGTCCCATGCCCTTGACAGAAATTCCATCAACAGAAATGCATCTAAAACATTATAGATCCTTTCTCTTCACCTTGCTTTCGAGATAAAGACTAGGTGGGGACATTCCTTCTCAGGTAAGCACTTAAGAGGTCTACCTAAGCACTTGAGAGCTCTAACTGTCGAGACGTTCCCTACTCCTCGACAGTTCCACCACATGGTCATTTTAGTTGCGGCTCCCTCAAGGGATGTCCCTAGGGATAGTCGCTTAGAGATCTCCGACGACGGGTCCATCGAGTGTACATTATCATCTCTTCTCTTCTTTCTTGCAACATTGGTATGACCAGGTTCCTTTTTGCACCCACATAAGGATGGGATACGGTAGGGGAGATATCATCTTGGGCTATGTAGGGAAAGAGTTTCTTGAGCTTTAGGAGCTCTCACCTTTCCGATGAAGCTTAAGGGGATTGGGATCATGGGTCTAAATATATTTTTCTTCTCTAGTGCTAGGCCAAAGTCTTGGTCCTTTCCACCATTGGCCCATTCTTCCACAAGCTTCGTTGACCAATTCAAAATAATGACCAAATCTCCCTTCAAGGAAATTATCCCCCATGCATAAATTAAGTAACCTATCATCTTTGATCTTTGTACCGGTCCCAATCATCCCATGATTTTTGTTTTTATCTCTTCTTCTTTGGGAAGTTTCTTGATCCGAGTATCCTTGTGCATCCTCAGTTACCATGATTGTTTCTTTGTCGGAAACAGGATCTTTTGATGGATCCTTGGCCACAAGATTTCTGTAGGACTCATTTAACTTTTTCTCAGTCTTGGACGATAACGAATCTTGGACTTTCACGAACCCTACAAGCGACCTCTTCTGGATGGTTAGCCGAAGCTAGGTCTCAAAGTGAAACTATCCACCGACCCGAAAGCTTCATTATTCTAGGGTTTTATCTAGCATTCACTAACCTTGTGACTTATGATCCCACATATAAAGAAAAAATAAGGGACTCGTTCATAGCTGTTAAGCCTTCACGTCTGTATTCCTCCTGCAAGCTTAATCATAACCTCTCTAGCAAGGACATTGTGATGTCCAGTTCTAACTTGACATGAAACGATCAGCCTTCGATTTGCCATTAGCATCCATATCAACAATCAGGACCTTTCCAACCCTCCTAGAAATCACCTTAGCCACCTCACAGCGGAGGCACCCAAGGGTAGTTAATCGCATTGGATCCCAATGGGCAAACTGTTGAAGCTATAATCTTCCAATATCTTTCCCACTTGTTGTCGTAATGTCAAGGTCCTCCCTCAAGAACATATTTTAGGTCCTTGGCATACTCTAACTTGAAGGCGAATATGTAATCCCCCATAACTTTGCACTCGGTATCATCACTGACCAACCACAAAATCACAACAAAGCATATGAGGGTGTCGACCAAGATTGAACTCGGCGAAAGGAGTTTGGCTACCACTTGCCTATCGGCGAACTCATTCCCAAACCTTCCAAGCCCAACCCAAGATCAATCTATTCTTTTCTTCTTCAGAGTGAGCTTCAAGCGTCTCCCTAGGATCCTAGTACAAAGCTTCACAACATTTTCTACTTCATCCATCGTCTGAGCCTCCTTGGAACACATTGGTATAGTACAAGTAGAAGCATTGACGCAATCGGTCTGCCCTCTACGCAGAGAGAGAATCGCTCTTGAGGCAATCTAACAAGAAAAATTTCGTTTGGTTTGCTTTGATACCACAAAAACGGGTGTTAACCGTATTATAAGTTTATGTATTGATAAACAAAATACATGACAATGTTCATAGTCAACTGAATTATAAAAACAAAAAAAAGCGTTAAATGAAATCTTTCAAGAGAATAACAGAAGATTTCATAAACGAAACATCGTGACATTTTCATTGTTGAATCTATCTAACAATGCGTAACCTGATCTTATTTGTTGTAAGAAACCAATTCCCTTTTTCATATGATGCATAATTTTTAACAATAAATACTCTATTTGTCCAAAAAAAAAAAAAAAACCTTACATCAACTGTAGCTTGTCGAGATAAATTTTGATCAATATGATGATACGATCAAACTTTATCATATATATATATATATATTTTTTCATACAACGAAGTAGATTGCACGAACAAAAAGTATTCACTATAAACTAGACATTAATCAAAAGTAGATCTTTATATGTATAATATTTTGTACTAATCGATGTTGATTTTTTTTATTATTTACATGATATTATTTTGTAGATTAACAATCGATGAACTCACATTATCATGTTTGTGAAGATGAAATCTGAAGGCTCATAATTTCAGCAGTTGTAAAATTTTTGCTTGCTAATCTACTCTATTGATTACCAAATTTAGAAGTTCAAGCATGGTTAAATCAAGTTTTGAATTGTGAATTTCACTTTATCTCTTCATATTATAACAACATTTGTTAAATTACATCAACGGTAGCTTGTCGAGACAAATTTAGAGTCTCAAGCATAGTTATGTCAAGTGCAGGATGTGGAGAGTACACCTTTATAAGATAGGATGATGTACGCAGATCTTATTCCTATTTTTGTATAGGAAGACCATTTTCTGTAGTCCTCACATGTCGAATCCCTGACCTCACGGCACTGAACCAACTCCACTTAATAAGAGGAGTAAATGAGTACTGATGAAAAAAAAAAGTAGTATATCCCAATTATATACTGGGGTTGAAGTGGCCAAGTGCCTTTAACCAATATACCTTAAAGAAATAAATAGAAATGATATAAACGACATCGATTTTCAAGAAATCCCTCATTAGATATGATCATCTATTCATATGTAACATAATAATCAAAGTTAGAATGATTTTGACACTCCAATCCTTAAAATTAAAAGACATAAATAAAATTTTACGGTTTAAAATAATCCATAAATATGCATTATTATTTTCGAATGCACGTATCACGGATGACTACCGTATTTGACAAATACAATGTAAACGAATGAGTGTCAATATCCATGAGTGAATTTGACGATGAACAATAGCGTTTATCGTGTTTTTATTAATGTCATTAACTACTTAGCAAAAGTCACTTTAACCCATTTTTTCTCTTATATATTATAATAAGGAAAACTATTCCTGCTATAGGCAGAAGTCAACAAACTACTGCAGAGCAATTTACTGCAAAAAAAAAAAAACAAACAAATGTTTAAGATTTAAAAGAAATAAAATTAAAATTTATATAAAAATATATGATGGGAAAAGTCTGTAGTAATTTCTTGGCTTCTGCCTACAGCATGACACTATAACATACTACCTCCGTTGTATGATAAATACAACAAATTGATCGACACGAGATTTATGTGTATGTTGAATTTTTATGGAATTTGATAAAAAAAAGAATTTTTTTTTTGTTGATAGTGGGGTTTATTGCAACAATTGTGAGAGAAGATAATGAGTATAGTGTAGCCGAGTTTGATTAATTGTTTGTGTTTTTAGATAAAAACTTTTCAAATAAGATAGGATTATACTTCCTCTTTTCCATATTAAAAAACTTTTCAAATAAGATAGGATTATACTTCCTCTTTTCCATATTAAATGTAACTTTTTTTTAGACCGTCCCAAATATATACAACATTTGTTTTATTTTCATATTTGAAATCAAATCTATTATATATATAATTATACAAAACATTCAGATTGCAAACCATCTGAATGATAAACGCTTTGACAAGCGAGATGGCATGACAGGATATTTACGTCGTTGTAAAATTTATAAAAAACAATCAGATAACTTCGTGTAATATAAATTAAAAAAATCTTTATCTAATTAAATCTAGGTCTTTAATTACGAGTTGAACGGTCGAGATTAAATGTAAAGAATTTTTAAAGATCCTCTTCTCAAAAAGCGAAAAAAAAACAGAAGTTAAAAGAGATCTAACAACTTATGTATAATTATTTATAAGATGAAAATAATCAAACGTTATAATAAAATTAGAAGGTTTTTTTTAATCATTTAACTACAATAATCTCTATATTCTGCAAAAATAATTTTATTTTAATAGATATTTATAATCGATCTTCAATCTTTTGTTATACATCAATTTTTATCTAAAGAAAATAACTTTAAATATTATATTATAAACAATGTATAGAAATATTATATAGCTTAAAAATTTAGATCAATTCCTTTACAAATGTTAAAATTTTAATGAAAGATCAAATTATATTTAAAATATGATATATAATCTGAATTGAGTTATGCTAAAAACATAATACGATTTATAAGTTCAAAATGTTTTAAATGACGTAGATATAAATTTCTATTATATTTTAAATTAATATAATGTATTTTTTTCTATTATGGTTTTTTATCGTGCAACGCACAGATTATTAAATTAATTTATATTAAATTAAACATATTATCCCATTAACTTCTTTCACATTCTCTCACATATTTTCAAATCAACTTCCATGATTAAAAAAAATACAATACATTAATCAAATTTAATTCTCATATAAAATTTCACATCTAATCAAACTATTATATATAATTCAAAATAAAATAAATAATTATAATATAACTTCCTAAAAAATAATTATTATATTTATTATGGGGATATGATAGTATAATTGTCTATAAAACAGTTCGACATCATCAACACAAAACCCGACCACGATATCCGATTGAACCCTGCGCCGCCGCCCCCTCCGCCTGGACTTCGTCGACTTCGGACTCCCCACTCTCTTCTTCTCTCATCCCTTCCATTCCGCTTCTACCTCCTCTAACCTAAAACCCCAACTCCCGCCAATCGCCTCCGCCGCGACCTCAACTCCGTCTGGCGACAGGTAATCCTCTCCGGTCTCCCCCGCCATTTTTATTGTCGCCATTTTTCTTGCCATATTTAAACGACAAGTTTCTGAGGGGAATTTGCTTGGTTTTCGTTTTCATAAACATTTGATACAATACATGTTCTCTAACTAGTGCTTTGATTCTGTGTATAGAATATGTCTAGCTTGGCTAGGGTTGAAAAATAAGGTATAAAATAGTAGTTCGAGCTATCGACCTTCGATTTTTTTGAATTGAAAATCAGGTAAAAGACATATGGAGCGATGATAAGTTCGAGAGTTTACAGAAACATCTTTCTTTTCTTATGTAGTGTGTGTGCATTGACAAGCACGACGAAGAGCGTTAAATGGAGGTAGACAGGATTGATGGGCGCTCGCCGAGCCAGTTGAGACGATTGGCTTGCACAAGGAATGTCTTGAACCGTGCTCACGGTTCATCTAGTTGGATTCAAGGTAAAAATGTCAAATTCTGATTGACTAGTCTTTAACTTTAGACCATTATTGATTTATTTTTTTCTGAAATCTGATGTTCTAGCAAATTGTGTTTATATGTTTTTGGCGCCAAAGTTCAATTTATATGTTTTATGGTTAGGTAAATTGTGTTAATATGTTAAATGTGTTTTTTCTTTTAAAAGAAAAAACTGAAATCGATGTTTATGTTGATGTCTTTTCTTGCCGCCTTGTGCAATATGCTGTCTTTGCAATGTATGCAATGGTTTGGAAATGCCTTTTCCTTCCAAGGCAGCATCGATGTACAGCATATGTAACTCAATTGATCCTTGGTGATCCAGGGGAGACCAAAGTATTAGCTGCTGTTTATGGACCCAAGGCAGGAACAAAGAAGAATGAAAATCCTGAGAAAGCTTCTATTGAAGTTATTTGGAAGCCTAAAGCTGGACAAATTGGTGAGCATTGCTTGAACTTTGTGAGAAGCATGACAATTTCACTCTCTACATTTTCACTCTCGTGAGTAAAGCTTATTCATGATAGGATGAACTTTATGTTGACACATGTTTCAAATTTCAATGAATGATGAAAGATGTAAATTAGCAATTGCTTCTTCAAAGGTCTTTTCTAATATAAAATAAGTATATCAGATAAGTTTCCATTCCATTCAACTGTTGGTTGCGAGTGTTTTGGAGTCCAGATGCTCCACGAATTGGATATTGTTACACTGCTCTCTTCTTACTTTTGAGGATCTATTGAAAATGAATTCTTGTAGTTGCAATTAGATGCTTGCTGGCTTTGTGAAACGAAGTTCAGTAGCAACTTGAAATGCTGAGAGATTTATCTCAGTGGTTTCAACTAGTTTTGTTCAAAACCCCCTGCCCATTTACTTTCCCGTCATTTCCATGAGAGAACTAGAGAATGAACTAGAGGTTAATAATCTTAATTCTCCAGTTTGAAAATTTGATTGTACTAAAAATTCCTTGAGCTACAGAAGGCAATTTTTCTCTACGGGTGATATGTTACTGAAACTTTAGGTGGGAGAAAGTGTTGAACATGTAAGAAGGGCTTAAGCATATGAACACTCAAGGTGGTTAAGTTTGGAAATTTGGAATCTTGCACCTCGGCCACATGTAGGAGAATTTTGATTCCTATTGCTCGTTGATATTTTTGAGGGTATTGTTCTGAATTTCTCTTGAGGTCATTTTACAGCGCTATACCATAAATCGTTTAATTCTGTAGGGAAACTGGAGAGGGAGTATGAGATGATTTTGAAGCGAACTTTGCAGAGCATATGCATTCTAACCATCAATCCCAACACTACAACTTCAGTGATTGTTCAGGTGAATAAATGTGGTGAATGATTATCGGTACTATGAGTTAAATAAGAGTAGCATTCTTATGACATATAGCTCTCTCTGTGGTTGTATCCCTTATGTTTGGTTATTGGCACCTTGAAAATCTATTGATATGTATCTTATGTTCTCTAATTGGATAATATCTCAGAAATTTCTCTATTATGTGCTCGTCTATTCATAACTGATTATTTGGGTGCTGTAATATCAATTTCATCTTTGGTGTGTGCATTGTAAAGTTATGAGCTATTTTTTGCTTCTACAATTTTCTTTTCGTTGAAGCCAAGGAGGATATGTCTGCTCTGGTCTTTTTTCATTATTAATATCTCTGGTCCCTTTTCAATTCCCATGGACAATGCTACTGGCTGACAGGGTGAGGGAGGTGTTGTGAGATGCTTAAGTTTTAAAATCTGCCACTCTGGATGATTGAAAATTTATAGTTGGCAGTCATATATGGAGGGTTGGAGCAAGATTTTCTAGAAAGGTTAAAAAGTTGTTTAATTAAAGATTTTATCGGTTTCAGGTCGGAATGCTTAACATTGAAATTTGTTGAAGTGTTCAGTGCTCTGTCTAATCTGTCTTTTTAGACAAACTAGATGTCAAAATGTGCCTATCATGGAAGCAATTCAAGCACTCAATAAATCTAGCTAGAAAGATTGGTAAAAATGAGGAATCTATTGGACACTTCTTGAGTCCCATGTTCTGGCAAAAAGAATGGTCGCTTACTTGAATGGTATCAATGATGAATTCCTGTTATAACTACTATTTTATGACTGCTAATCCTGCGTTTCACATATAAATAGCAATCTTCAACTGACCCTTGGCCTTTTTACAGGAAGTCAATGATGATGGTGCTGTATCCTTTTGATGGGCTTGTTAGGAGCCAATGCTTTTGTGTTTCTATAATTACATAGGTATCTATATATTCATATTTGCCAAGGGACATCCAGGTGCTCAAGAGTTGACTTACCTAGGCATCGAGGCTCTGTGCCTAGGCACCCATGGCTAAGCTTGCCTAGGCCTAGACCGTGACCGTGACCGTGGCCTTTTTTTGTTTTTTTGGAGCCAGGTGCTTTAACAGGCAAGGTGATTCGTAGTCTTTGAAATTGATGCCTTAGGTTGCTCCCTGAGACATGGTAGGGGCGTTGTTGATCCATGCTAAGTATTAGTTTTGCAAATATGGATTAGAAGAATCAAGGCATTCTGCATTCTAAATCAAATTTTTAAATTGATCTTGTCTAAAAGTAATTGACATCGATGCTTTCTACTTGAAAATTGAAAGAACATCTTATATGTTCCATAGCACATGTTGAGATACATAATACTGTGGGTCTCTGACCATGAGTTGGGTTTTTAATAGTGTCTTTTTTTATAAAGGGTTTTTTAATAGAATTAATTTCTCAACATGGTATCAGAGTAAGTGTGTCACTGAGATCGTAAGTTCGAATATTGCATCCCCTATTTGTTTTCCACTTTGCATGTGGTGTTTGTTTGATGCATGATTTGAGGTGGAGTAGTGTATTTATCGTCCATGCTTTAAGCCCATGCAGGACATTCACATGAGGGAGAGTGTTGAAATACATAGTATTAGGAGTCTTCTATCATGAGATCGAGTTTTTGATAGAGTTGGTTCTCAATGTCAAAAGTAAAATTGGTTTATTTGAAATTGGCATTGGAAGGGTCTTCTATGTTTTGGGGAAAAGTTGCTTTCTGATATGTTCGAGCATTTTATTTATGTTTAATGGTAATTGGTGGTTGCATTTGATAAGATTCTTATCCACTTTCCGTGAGAAACAATGATCCTTGTCATATGCAAATAGTTGGTAGTCCTAATCATAGGATAGGTGAATGTTATTTGCGAAACAGTCTTGTTTTTAGAGGGTATTATCCATTATATAGTTATTGTAGACAGGAAAGTAACGTTCTTAGTTGTATCTGCTTGAAATTAAAGAAAACATCTAGTGGCGATAGATGCAAATTGTAATGATGATACAATGTGCAGTTATTTGAATTAACTCTAACACTTAGCTCCTCCCTTGTGCAATTAACGCTGCATGTGTTGCACTCGTAGATGCTGGAATCCCCTTGAAGCATCTAGCTGGTAAACAATGCAATATGCTACATTTTCCTTTTTGGGCGCTTCTTTTTTATTCTGATTATAAATTCTTAGTCTAATTGCATTTTGATGCATGTAAACTTCTGCAGTGGCAATATGCTGTTGTATGGCTGACACTGGACATGTTTTACTTGATCCAACAAAGCAAGAAGAAAAGGTTAATCTGATTTCCTATGTTTACCGCTACATGGAAACTTATGACAGTTTGATGTAAATTCGCATTCAGTATATTTTTGGTTTTTATATATATGAAGATTACTTAAAATGCCATACCCAAAGAAGATTAGCTTACATGTTTTACTGACAGTAAACTGATATGATGGTAGAAAATGAAGGCATTTGTATATTTGGTCTTCCCAAATAAACCTATGTCAGTTCTGCCTGAAGAACAGTTGTGCATTACTGGTGAGCGATTGGAGCATGGGATCATAACATCTGTTACGCAAGGTATTATGTCAGGTACATCACATGAATTCTTCTCTAGATCGTTCTACAACAAGAACAAATCAAGTCTTTATCCCATCAAGTGGGGTCGGCTACATAAATACGACGGCGTCATTTCAATCTAATAATCATATTAATGTTGAGAGATCCAACGGAACTTTTTACGTGTTGGTTGTCGGGTACCTAACACACAACCCTCATCATTTTATCTGGATTTGGGACCGATTAGGGACAAAATAAAAATCCTCAACCTAGGTAGGTTTATTTCTCTAGATCGCTCTGATTGAATTTAATCTTTGTTACGGAGTTGCTGGGTTGTTAGTCAAAACAGGAGGAAATTTTCTTATATGTGGAGGAGGCTCATAGATGTCTTGATAGGAATAGGAAGGTCCTTGTGGTGTTTGTATTCTTATTGGTTATGGTTTATTGGTATTGTGCTGGAGGGGTACACTAGTACGGTTTGGTCCCGGACTCCTGGGTAACCAGAAAAGGAAACAGAGCCCTTGTTGATTGCTATACTAATTGTAAAGAAGTTTATTATGCTTGTGCAATTTTTTTTCCTAACAATTCATCCTTGCTGTCCCTCTTGTGAAGAAGGTTTTTTTTTTTTTCGTTTTTTTTTTTTTCGTTTTTTTTTTACTGCAATTCTTCCGTTCTTGTAGCTGTTGGTTCTTGTAGCTGTTGATACCTCGACCGCTTTTATTATTAGAACTTTTTCATATGTTACATTGTTATTCGAATTCTTTCTGTCTTGCTAGTGGAGGACTACCTATATTGTGTGGAAAGGGGCCAAGCTGCAACAGGAAAACTGTCGGATTTCCTCCGGAAAAGCTTGCAGCCACAACAGCCTAAAGAGTCTACCGCGGCTGCATAGCAAAGGAATGTGAAGAGTGGTTTAGCTGTTCAAGAAGGTGTTAAGAGTAGTTCTTTAGAATTTCATGCAGGAAATTATTTTTGGAAATACAGTTATCCTATTTTGTATTACAGTGAGAATGTTGCACTCAGGTATCTTAACTTTTTTTTTTTGTACTAGTATTAGCATACAGGGGAGCACCAATAGATTCGCGGTTATCATTGGTACCTCTCTTGTTCTCGCTGTGATATGATGTAGATTGTGAGGTTCAGATGTTTAAGAGGCCTTTTCTTTCCTCACTTTAAACAGTAGAATGTAACCGATCCTAGCCCAATGTAGTCTCTTGTGGACCGTCTGCTTCTTGGTTTTGCAGTCTTCAATTTTTTGTATAGCCCTTTCTCTTTATCTGTATTCCTATTTTTTCTTTTCCTATCTGTTCTTCAGAATTTCATGCGTTATCCGCAAGTTCTAAACTGGTCCCTTAGTCGATCTCCTCTTAGCGTGAGTATCTCATGCAGTTAATAACGCTTTTGGAAGCAAACAACATCAAATTTAAGGATCCCACACGGACCTAGCCGCTAATGAGCTAAAAGCTCAATTGACGTTATATTTGCTTGCATGTGTGCTTTTGCTTATCTCTGTTTTCACTACGACATTATGTTGTTGGTATCTCAAAAGGGGATGATGTGAAGTTGTTAGTATCTCAAAAGGGGATCCTGATCACCGGCTGTACAGATAGGTACAACTATGGGCTACTCAAGCCTTTCCCAATTAAAAAAAAAAACACTTAAAATTCTGAAGGAAAAAAAATAAATTAAACCCTATTATGAAAACCCCTATAAATAAATTAAACCCATAAAAAAATACACGGAAAAAAAACTAAACCCTACAACACAAACAATAAAGATCCAACGATTCTCATCCCATACAGTCATTGGGCTATACTCTTTGGTACAGCCGGCGATCTCTTTACCTCAAAAGGTGGTATCGCAAGCATAGTTAGTAAAATATAGAACGACAAAAGTACAATATGAGTGTTTTAAGTGTATAGTATGTGAGGACAAAAAAATTAGGGATAAAAAAACGGCTCAAAAAAACATATACGTCAAAGATGCGATACGTGTATACGAGTATACTACGTCATGTCATGAAAAATACGGGATGAAAATACGGCATTCTTTCTCATATTTTTGCATATTTTATTCAATTTATCGCATAATAAAACTAAATTCATATGAAAGTCACATCTATGAATTGATAATAAATATTAATACATAATCTAAAAATTAAAAGAAAATAGCGTTTAAAGATGAATAGTCACTTCAAAATAGTATTCTAACAAAGCAATTGAATTAAACAGAATAAACTAACTTCATAAAATAAATGATAATCAATGTATTTAGTCATTGTCATACAATAAGAAAGCTACATATATGACTTTTAAAAAAGAGAATTATATATATGTGAAAAAATAATGTTGTTGTACAACCGCAACAAAGACAGAATATGGAGTGTTTCTGAGGTTTGTTGTTAGTAAGGGTTTTTTGGGTTTGTTTTTTCTTTTTTCTTTGAAAATTTAAAACCTTTTTACATTTTATCTTTGCTGTAGCCGACAAATAGCAACTGCTACTTCACATTGCATCAAATTTACAATCTTTTTTGGTTCTCTTAGAGATAAAACATTATTTTGTTAATAGAGTATGTGAATTTAAAGTCTTTTATATTGTTTTAAACGTTTTACTAACAAACCGATCAAATGTTAAAATAAATAAGTTCTAAAATTTAAAATTGGTCACCCTAAGAAAAAAATATTGACATTTATATCAAACGTATAATACAAATGACGTATAAAATGTGTATCAAATGTTGACACACAAAAAACAACAAAACGTATAAAATATGTATTTTTTGAAAATCAACAACAAAACGTGTTTTTTTAAAAAACAACGAACGATACGTATATAATACGTATATTATATGCGTTTTTGTTAACTAGGATGACAAGTATTCGCAACTCTTGTTTGCAACGGTACCAAGGCTAACTTAATTTAGCACCAATTGGATCTCACATCATGAACCTTGCAGCTGTTGGAGCTCACCTTCGATTGCAGACCTGCTAAGCGTGTCAATGTCACTGGGTGGTAATCAACAATTGTCTTAATCCTATAGGACAGAAGTCACATAAGAACAGTCGTGTGTGTCTTATTTTAGAAGTCAGTTGAAATCGTTTTCTCTTATACTTTTGACCTTATTAATTAATTTATATTATTTCATCGGTTTTAAAAAAATTACAACGAATTGATTTGACACGAGAATTCATGTGAATATTGATTTTTATTATAAACATTAATTTATTCTTTGATTTGTATGAGTTAGAGGAGTGAGAAAAAAAAAAGAAGAAAATTATGGGATAAAAAATAGAAATGTTTCGTTATTTTTATAGAAAAAAGATTTTTAAATGTGATAAGATTATAATTTGTTTGGGACATCTCAATATTAAAAGTGTTCTATTCTCCTGAGAGACGGAAGGATTACTATTTTTTCCAAGAAAAAAATGCATTTAATTCTCCGAACTTTTGATTTTTACTATTTTGCTTTCCTCAATTTTGAAAATAGACATATTTTCCTTATAAAGGGATTTTCTATAAAAAAATATTTTCAGAGATAATATGTAAAAAATCAAGAGTTTTTAAAAATTTAGAGGATTTAATACCTACTTCTAAAATTGAAAGAGACATAATATAAAAAAATTAAAAATTAAAAATCATCGGATAAAATATTGATCGAGATTCGAACTCAAGATCTTTTTGAAAAAAATTAAATCAAATATCACTAAATCAACCTAGTTTGGTTAACTTTTTCATAATCTTGTTCTCCGTTTATAAGAGGATGAAATAACTGGTCTATCCAAATTCCAAGCTCTCTGTTGTCGGTTAGGATCAGTGCGTTGCACACTGCCTCTCGTCACTCAGGCCACTTGAAACTGAACTGTCTGCAGAAACAGCCACATCAATGGCGTCATCGTCTCCAGCATCTTCTCTTCAACGATGTCTCTCACCTTCATTATCAAATTCCATCAATGCCTGGAGTCGTTCTCCTTCGACGTGTGCTGCTCATCGTCCCTCGCTTTGTCTCCCTTCCTCCTCGTCTTCTCCTGACCTCTCACGTCGGCTTTCCCTTATCCAACTCGGCGCCGGTAACTCAGACTTTTATTGCACTCTCATCAACGCAGAATAATTGATTATATTTTGATAAGCATCAATGGTGTTGTCAGTTGTTGTTTGATATGTGTGGAGATTTTGGCTTGTCTTGTTGGTACTAACCCACTGCTGGTATGCGGAAAATATTATAAGTGCATATATAAATCTTGGGTCACTTCACATTGGTAATTGATTTTGAATTGGAACCTGGGTTTAATACTGTATCAGAGCCATAAGACCCAACGACCTAATAGTTCGTGCTACCCTAATTATATGTCCGTGTTTCAAGTCCGAAAGAAACGTTCATGCGAGTAGGCGTGCTGAGGATATAAACTCACATCGAGCATGGGGAAAGTATTATAAGTGAATATATAAATCATGGGCCACTTCACTCATTGTTAATTACTAGAGCTAGATAATGTTATTTATTGTCAACAGTATTGAATTTTGTGGTTTAATATGTCTGTCCCAATAATATTGCAACTTTTCAATGGTTTAGACTTCAGGGCTTGTTTCTTAAAACGATAAATAGTTTCTTGATAAGTCAGTTTTCTTTACAGAAAGAGTACCCGCCTTTTAAAAAGTTGGAAGCTGGCTTTTAGTTTTGCCAAACAGGGGCTTAATTTGGCAGATGATTTTATAGGTATGTTTAATTGGTTTCTTTTTTTGAAGTATATGCTTCAAGATTTCATGATAGTACTCTTGATTGTAGTACACGAATCAAAACATTTCTCACAAAAAGAAATATTATATTTAGTTTGCGATGAATCAAAAAGGAAAATGTAGTATTTTTTGGGAGTTAGGGAGTTGCCATACAACTGAGTTTTTGATGTAAAGTTGTATCACCTTGGCTGATGCTTTAAAGAAGGTGCATGATCAGCTATAAAGGCTAGGTTCTCTTATCTTGGCATAATTTTTTTATGTCAAACATTGTGTAGAGATGGACCAGATGGTTCTTCTGTTTTGATCTCTGGTGCTTGCTTGATCTGATCCACAACATCATACTGTAAGGTTGAATTTCTCTAAAACTGCTGATAAAGTCCCTAGATGTACACTGTTAGATCTATGTTATGAGTCCTGTAGAACGGGAAAGTCAGGCATGTTTTACTTGGCTATCTTTCCTAGAGGGAGCGCTTCTGCCTTGGATGGAATAGTGGTGTTTCAGCAAGTGTGGAATTTGATATGTGACTAAGGTAAAAGGGTCCTCTGCAAAATTAGAAATGTAGAAGAAGAAGAAGAAAGAGAAAAGAAAGATAGAGTGTTTCACATGTTTATGATGAACAATCGGCACATATTTTTATGATGCCTTCAAATTTTGCTGTTAGCTTGTCATCAGATATATGCTGTAAGCCATAGTTGCAAACATGAAAGGGCCTATCTATATTTTAGCAATGGGCATCACACCCTTAGGTGCAAATTTGTTCCAATTGAAGGGTTTCAGCCTTCTCAGCGAGATTAAAACCTGTACTTGATAATCTCAGCTCTTTCCTAAAAGTTCTTATCATTGGTTGTTAGATTCTGGAGAACAATTTTTCGCACCTAGTTACTCACTATCCAGAAACCAAGAATAACAATACAGCAATACCTGACATGCAAGTGAGCCCTAAATACCACAAGTTTATATCATAAAAGCCTGTTTCGGCAAGTTGGCAGATTGGACAAGAGTCACGACCATGGCAAGCAGGAATAGGGAAAGAAAACCCGGATTTTTAAGAATCGAGACATAAGTCTGATATTAATATCACAGCCAGATATCAGAATCACTCGTTTTGGCTGATTAGGCTAGAGTCTAGACCATGGTTACCTGGAAAGCTTTGTGGAATCAGGGTCTGATTGGCCAGAATTTCAATTTTAACATAAACTATTTGTGCATTTTATGAACAACTTTTTGTACAATATTTCCGGTTTGGAACACTAGGATTTAAACGATAAGAGAATGCAATGACTAGGCTAGATTATGTCTACATGGAGATCTAAGAAGCTATTTGATTAATGATATGCTACATTTTATCTACTATGCGCCTTGGACAAGGATCATGATCTTGAACCGCATCCCATCCTATGGTAAATTGGTTTTGGCCTCTGCTCAAACTGCATCCTGCTCACATAGTCTGCTCCTGTGGCTCTGCATTCTTGCAACATATTCTCCTTTGCCTTTTCTGAAAGAGTATTTCTCATCCCATGTCCAATTTGCTGGCTTTTGGTCAAGAACCTGAAAAATCAGATATGCAGAACAATGATACTTTGCATTGATCAGCTGTTTCTCAATCGCATTTGTTCAACTCAAAGGCATCTAAACTGTCAAGAGCACAAGGGAAGCTCCTGGAGAACGGTTTGATGGGAAATATTGCCCTATTGGTGCCAGCTGTTACAGAGGAAAATGCATTAGAATGGGCAAAGAATGATAAGAGAAGGTTGCTTCATGCTGTTTATCGTGTTGGAGACTTGGATAAGACTATAAAGTATGTATGCATCATCCTTGAAGTTAATCATAGTTATTTGTTTTTGTTTTTGTTTTTTTTTGTTTTTTGTTTTGTTTTTTGTTTTGTTTTTTGTTTTTTGTTTTTGTTTTTTTTAAATTGACAAGAGAAATCTTGCTAGTGAATTGCAGATTTTATACCGAGTGCTTAGGTATGAAGCTGTTAAGAAGACGTCAGATACCAGAGGAACAATATTCAAATGCGTTTCTTGGATTTGGACCAGAAGATTCAAACTTCGCAGTTGAACTTACTTACAGTAAGTTGTCAAAACATTCATCTTTTGTGGTGCTCCTAAAACTTGGATCAATGGAATTTCATGTGTTAATTTGCTTTTCTTTTTGCCCACTTTCCTGTCAATGCAATATAAAGTCCCATGTGATCCGAATGTTCATACATCATCTGTTAACTTGACATTGTTGTCAGACTATGGAGTTGACAAGTACGACGTAGGAGCTGGTTTTGGTCATTTTGGAGTTGCAGTAGATGATGTAAGTTGAGACCAACTCCTTGTGATTTACTTGTTTTGCAAAAGATATGGAATGCTCTAATTTTTTCCATATTACTCATCAGCTCTAAAGCAACTAATTGTTGCTAACCGTTATCAGTTTGTATTTTGGACAACTGCCGTGTTTCATTGTCATTTCTTTGGTGGAGCATGCATATTGTTTTACTTGCAATTATATGCTCTGAGAGCACCCACAATGGTGCCTATTTTTGCAGAGCATGCTGTAAAACTGCTATTATAGAGATTTTGTTGTTGAAGTGGGCTGCGATAGTTTGCTAAACTCCCCTAAAAAAACGAAGAATCTCACAGCAAAACACCCCTATACCAGACTTGTGTTGAGAGACTCTAGTTGTCACAATCCCAAAGGAACATGACCGACACGTGAACCTCAAAATTATAGACCTTATAATTCACGTAAGCCTTTAAACTCAGTCAATAAGTACCATCTTTCAACCAACCATACAAAAACTCTTGACATGCAACTCTAATGGTATCGAACATAAATTTATAACTGCGAAAACGACTAAATGATCCAGTGAATAACTTAGTCCCCATCTAACATTATAAGCTTCAAAGCATCACACATTTATTTAATAAACGTAAACAAATAAAACCATTATAAGGTTGCGTACGGAATCCTAAAAAGGTTCTCTCAGACCAGAGTCGGCATTGACGTTCAACTAAACCTGTGAACCTGAAAAATGATACGTGATAAACCCGTCAGCTTCAATGCTGAGTGTATGCCTAGCACACTGGGTGAAAATGGCATACTCAACAAGAAAAGATATGGTATGATAAATGACAATCTTTTTCGGTCTCAATAAAACATACCCCTCAAGTAAAGAAGTCTTTGATGACGTGAAAGAAGTACTAAGAGTTAAACAGGATTAACAAAATTTCTCAAAATAACATAAAAAGACTCGTACATACTCTCTAAGTCAAGTAGGAATCAAATTTCAAGATACATTAACATAAGTATATAACTCAAGAACTCCTGAAAAGCTTTCCTTCAAACATGTCAAAACCAGCTTAAAGAACTCGAAAAAATAGTAAACTCAAAATCCGAGCCAATATGTAAGAAACATCTGTCACATTCGATAAATCCAAAATCTATAAATCTATGAGAAGTTTGAAAAAGCTCACATGTAAAATATCTTATCATGATCACCCCGAATCAAGAGATATCCAAATAAAAGGTCATTCATCATTGAAAAACTATAATAAAAGGTCATTGCAAATACTAGGTGTTGGGTGCTGAGTCGTACATGTTGACGAAACTAAAATGTACAAAATATATCTTCTGAGGCCATCAAAATAATCTCATATGGGTTATGGATATCCTTTATTATACTTATAGTTATACTTGGGATGACCATCTGCGTAAGCCTATGAGCTAATCCGGATGACAAATATCACCAGTTCAGTCATTCCAGAGTTAAACCCCAATGGTTTTATTATCTAGAAGGTCAAAGTAATCTCTAGTCTTATCCAAAAAAACTTATCTTAAGCTGCTTCCGGCCGAAATCGACTCTAGACTAATAATTAAGGACGCGAAAAATTCCGTAAAATTTAGTTTCACGATAATTATCATGAATAGTAAATTATCGTACGTTGTAATTTATTTTGCGGGGTTATAAGGCTCGTTTGACGATGTATTAGTGAAAGAATACAAAATATGGATGAAATACAACCATAATACGCAAATACGAGGAAATATGGTCTTAATACGAAAATACCGTATTTATATGAGAATAGCCTAAACCTAATTTTGGTACTTAATTTTCTTTATGTCAATTTCTACTCTACCTAAATTAAATTAATTATCCACTAATTATCCACTTATTTATCACTTAATTATTTTAATTAATTTAGTTTCGTATAAATACAAGCTATCTTTTTCTTGTAAACTTCTCACAAACACAAAAATACTCCTTATCATTCAAGAGAAAAGATAAGCAATAGAAGAGAAGAAGGAGAGTTTGAGGAGAAAAGGAGAACCTAGGCGGCAAGGCGACAAGAATCCTTATCTTGATTAGAAATTTCGTAGAAAATTATGGGCTTTGAAATAAATTTTGGAATTACATAGTAGAAGTTAGAAGAAGCCTTATATCACTGGGATGGTACATAACTGTAGTTTCCAGAACAGTTTACAAGTCGGGATTTGAAGTTGTGTGTAAGGAGTTATGAGCTGATTAGTGAAGGAAGGTCGAACTACTTGAGTTACAAAAAACATAAATTAAAACAAATAAACTGCTATTATCCGTAAGTATTTACGATGAAAACTTTTATTCACTGGAAAGATTATGGAGTCTAGTTTATGTAGAATTTTACGGAATAATTTTTGAAGCTATAGATTTAAACATGTCAAAAGGTCATGTCGGATAGAATCTGGCCACCCGTTCCAGAGTCGGGAAGCTCGTTCCAAAGGGCAGGACTCTTGCTCCAGAGACCGGGATGCCCGTTCCAGAGGTCGGGACGTCCGTCTCAGAATCTTTTGGACAAGGAATGATCGTTTTGACTCCGAAATAACTCCAAATATTCACACGTATCTCTAATGATATTCAATACAGAAAATCAATAACATGGACTATCAAAAACAGAATCAATGACTCATTCAAGCTCGGCATTACCTAGTAGTATCAATATGACGGTTTTTCAAGAAATATTAAACAATGTGCTGGCATGGTTAATAATCCACAAAGGGTGTGTCTTAATATGCGTATCCTATTATGTTATAGGACCTGGAGACGTCGTTTGTTGAGATATAAGGACAAGCTGAGCGAAGCTGCAATAAGAAGATAACGTTTAGACATGTTGAATGTGTTGTGATGGTGTATTTTATTATACCGGTGAGTATAATATTATGCAGTGGAATCTATGAACGTTTCACCAAACGTGACTGACGTAATTCAGTGATTGCAATCTGTTGTGTGTTTAATATTGGGTGCTGTAAAGTGATGACGCATGTTGAGTGTATTGATTGATTGGCATGGTAATTAATTAGAATGGTTAATATTTCATAAACATATGAAGTTTCTAATTGACTACTGTGTGGTTGATAGACCATGTCGAGTGTTGTGGTTGTTAGAGTTATAACGTGACTAGGCATGCTGTGTTGTGGAAGGGACTGGCCAGGAGTTATACCTATGAGTATTCACCTTATATGCATGCAGCGACCCGGGGAGGTCGTTCCGCTTTGCCGGGATACTCACTGCAGGAGACCCAAGACTTCAGTTAGGGCTTGGCTTCCCTACTGGATGACACATGCAAAGAATATAAAATGTAAAGAGGTTGGCCTATGTCACAATGTGTGTACACTCTGGTTTTGGTATACTCCCAGAACATTGTTAGGACATTTTGCAAATGAGATACGCGGGGATGGATATTTAGTTGATGATGGGGGAAAAGGAATGCTTGGTGCTATTATGTTCTCTGGATGGATGATTGTCTGGTTACTTTGTGTGTTAATATTAAATACTAGTCAGTTTGCCTGGTGTGCTGTTTTCAAAGTGTTGGAGTAAATGATCTAAGTGATCAAACTTTCTTTTTTTACATCTCTCGTATATCCCTTGGAAAAAGAGTCGGCACGTTATTGAGCTCCTATAGCTCACGATATTTTTTTTATTTTGTTTTCTCCTTTTTCAGGTAATGAGTATGATGGTGGAGTGCACTAGTAAGCGAGGATGCATCCATAAATAACTTACCTAGATTTTATAAAATATCACTCCTGAGACTTAAGAAGGATTTGGTGAGATCAAAGGTTATGTGTAATGGACGTGTAAAATAAATGAGCATAACAGTTTGAGTTAATGATAATTCCAGTTGTTTCATATGCCTAAGTCAGGATAAATTGATTATGCCTTGCTGGGGTAGTGAACCACAACGACGGTAATGCCACGTGGTTTCCTTTGATAAAATACAGGAAAGTCAGGGCGTTACAGAGTGATATCAGAGCCAAGGTTTAGGATATGAATCAAAGGGAATTACATACAACAACAACAACAAACCAAGTCTTTATCCCATCAAGTGGGGTCGGCTACATGAATACGACGACGTCATTCCAATATGTCATGTACATCATCTTCTGTAAGATTATGATAGGCCATATCATACTTCAAGGTTTCTCTCATGGACTTTTTAGGTCTCCTTCCTCCTCTCTTGACATGTGCTAACTCCCAACATCTCCTAACAGAAACTGTGACTGACCTGCGTTTTACATGACCATATCATCTTAGTCGTGGCTCCCTCATCTTACCTTCTACCGGAGTCACACCCACTTTCTGTTTGATAACTTCATTTCGTATCCTATCTATTCTTGTATGTCCAAACATCCACCTTAACATTTTCATCTCGTTTACACTCATCTTTTATACATGCTGTCACTTAATTGCCCAACATTCTGACGCATACATCATCGCTGGTCGAATAACTATCTTGTAAAACTTTCCTTTTAACTTGATAGGTATTTTAGGATCACATAACACCCCTGAAGCGTCCTTCCATTTCAGCCAACCTGTTTTAATCCTATGATCAATATTTGTATCAATTCCTCCATTCTTATGCAGCATCGAACCTAAATATTTGAAAGAATCCGTTTTAGGAAGAGACTCTGTTCCCAACAATACATTCTCATTATTTGTTTGACTACTCTCATTAAAGACATATTCCATATATTCTGTCTTGGTTCTACTGATCCTTAACCCCTTACTTTCCAACGCCTCCCTCCAAGTTTCAAGTTTTACATTCATCTTTTCTTTCGTATCATCAATCAGAGCAATATCATCAGCGAAAAGTAAACACCATGGTACTTTATCTTGTATATGCCTAGTGAGATCATCCATTACTAAGGCGAAAAGGTATGGGCTCAAAGCTGATTCTTGGTGTAAACCCACTTTAATAGAAAAAACAGTCGTTTCACCAACATGGGTTCGCACACATGTAGCAGCTTCTTCATATATGTCTTTCACAATCTCGATATACCTACTCGTCACTCGCTTCTTTTCTAAAGTTTTTCAAATCATTTCTCTTGGAATAGAATCATACGCCTTTTCCAGGTCAACAAAAACCATATGTAAATTCTTCTTCTCTATCCTAAAACGTTCCATTACGCATCGCAAAAGGTAAATAGCTTTCATGGTTGACCTACCAGGCATGAAACCAAACTGATTCTCAGTCACCCCTGTAGCTTTTCTTAACTTTTTCTCTATCATTTTCTCCTATAATTCCATACTGTGACTCATAAGTTTGAGAGTAGCATTGAGAGTAGGATGAGAGAAATACTACTGCATAGGTAGAAGGGAAGGTTATGCATTTGTCTTTTTGATTTTAGAAAAAAAAAAGTAAGATTATCCTTGGATGTGAGATACTCTTACTATATTTATGATGGTAATAATAATAATGATATAAGAGAAGAGGTTCGTCTCCATTGGGCGAGATGGGCTAAGATGTTTCCCATGCACAATTAGTTTTTGGATATTAATCTATATTTCTTGGCACAAATAATGAGGCAAGTTTATTTTGGTCAGGATGGTGAAGACTAGGAGCCAAGGATACGAGCGGGTGTGTGTCTATGAGGATGTTTATAGGAAAAAGATTTGGGAGCACATAAGGGTACACTTGCACAAACTGAAAAAGGATATTCGGAAGTTAAAAAGGATTGATGAAGACATAAGACATCCTGTGTATCAAGTGGTGGTAATTTTCTGCTCCTTATCGGATTATATTGATATGACACATTGGGAACGCTGGTATCCAAACCTTCTAGTGTATGACCCACTCTCACAATGTAAGAAGCCTAATGAAGAAGTTTATTATCAGGATGACAGATGGACGGTGAACTTTGAGATGATAGCTGATAGAGTTGTAAATGTGGAGTATGGACCCGAAGAGGGATCTGGAAGTGAATCTGAGGGGGACGAGCCCTAGTGGAAGATGAACTCATAGAGGTGTTCGAGCTTTATGATATGGTCTTTAAAGTGCGTGTACCCTATTTTATTGTGGTTGTTATGTTTAGGGAATAGTGTAAGGTGTGTTGTGGTGCTCCTTTGTGTAGCTTCTCATATATATAAATAAGGCTTATCGATGTACACTAGGTTGAGGTTGTGGCTTTTCTTTGCTACCTATAACATCTCTATGCTATGAAATGTTGTGATACATGTTTCGTGTGCGGCAAAGTGTTGAAAGCCGTTGGCTTTTGGGTTGGATGATTGGTTATTGAGAGGAAAGAAATAACGAAATGGGTGATTGAAAATAAAACAACAAACGAAAGAATTTATCGAAATAGTGTGGCCTGTGAATCCCTTGTGTATAGGGAAATGACTCATAATGCAATCGATGTCGTGCTTCCTGAGGGGACAGCTGAGTCACGCGATCCTTCAATCGGTAATGGTTTAGGACCTCACCTCCCGTGATAGAAGGGATCAACGACTTGGCAGTGGTTAATCAACCCATGGTGCAACCGTCAGTTGATCCAATAACTATTTTAGTTGAGGATCTCCTTAGAAGAAGAAAAAGAGCTGAGAAATCTGTGGAGATCGATAGTGAGAAGTTCTTTCAATGACTCAACGCATATTATCCAAAACGATTTGCTGGAGGTAACGACCCAACAATTCTCGCGGATTGGCTAGGAGATATCGAGAAGCTGTTTGATGCTGTTAGGTGTCCAAAAAAGCTTAAAGTGAATTTCATGGTGTATTATCTCGAGAGCGAAGCGAATACCTGGTGGAATACGGTTGCGGAGCGTGCTAAACTTCCTGGTTTTGACTGGGATAGGTTCAAGGAATTGATTCGCGACCAGTACATCCAGAGTCCCTAAGAGAAAAGAACAGAGACAAGTTTACCTCTCTATTGCAGAACTCCATGAGCGTCACTGAGTAGGCTACAAGGTTTATAGCACTTTTGAGGTTTGTATCCTCGTTTTACCATTCTGAAGCAGAGAAAAAGAGAAAAGTTTTGAAAGGTCTTAGCTTGAGGCTAAGAACAAACCTTACAAGTCAAAAGTTCGACACATTCCAAGAGATGCACGACAAAGTTAGTAAACCTGGAAAGGACTTTTGAGGAAAAGGATACATGTTTTGCAAACATGAAGCAAAAGTGGGGTGATTCAAAGTCTGGAAGGGCTTATGGATCCCAACAATCCATTGGGAATCGATTGAACTATCGAGATGGAGCGACAGGTAGCTCGGTGGGTGTGGGTCAGGATAGGGAAAGACGGGACAACAAATCTTCTAGTCAACAATATAGTCAACAGCCAAGTCAGGATAAATCTCAGAGGACTCGAGCGGAAAATCAGAATCAGTCTGTCGGGAAGATTACCTGCTATAACTGCGGTAAGCCTGGACACGTCGCACGGTAATGTCGAAGTGCGACTCTGACTTGCTTTATCTGTGACGGACGAGGTCACGGAAGCAATGTGTGTTCTCAAAGGGACAACATGTCAAGGAACGTCATGGAAGCATTTGTAGCCATAGTTCAGCCGGGCCATAGACATCAAGGTTTGCTGGAAATCAGCCTAAGCCTCCGCCTGGTAGGGTGTATATGATGAATCCTCAGGAGGCACAGCATAGTGGAGTGATACGTGCCATTAATCGCGTCAAATTAATAACTTGTTCGATTAATAATAATGTAGATTAAATATATAGGATGAGCAAGGATCGTTCCCACGAGGAACTACACCGTAATGTGATTTTATTCGAGATAAATATAATTATTTCTATTGTTGTTGTACTTATGCAAATTTATTATGAAAACTAACTAACTACTATTAAACTAATCTAATTTAATCAAAAAACTATGAATGTTGTAAGTTTGGTGTAACAATATGGTGAAACTAGCAAGGACGCATGCAACATCACTCGATTTTGTTAAAGGACTAATCATCGATCAATCATATGCATTATTGAATGGAAAACGTGGAAAGAGTTCACTACCTTTACATTTATTATAGTTAATTTCATTAGAGCATGACAATCAACTCTAACTTGTAACTTAGTTTAAGCATGAGAGCATGATTAACACGAAAACAAATCACATTAAGAATAAAAAGGTTTCGTCTTCTTAGATCAAATATAAAAAAAGAGCTTCGATCATATTCAATTTAAAATATGTGAATGCCTAACATAGTTAGAATAAAAGAGCATAATTGTAGCCTCATTAGTTGCTACTCGTACTTAATTGAATAGAGAATCAATCAAGTTAGCTACTTTAAACATGAAACCTATCTAGATGATTAATCTATGAGGGATCATGCTTAAAAATTGGGGTTTAATTTCATTCGCATAAACATTCAACATGACAATAATAAATAAGCATAATTCAATATCTTATAGTCCTTCGTAATAATCAAGATCCGTTACATGGCCTTGTTATGGTGATCTGCTCACTACGCATGATATCAATCAAAATTAAAGGCATAGTTGAAGATATATTCATCGAAAATAAAAGAATTGAGATATGAAGAAAGCTTCTCTGCGTAATTGAAGACGAAAGATTTAAACTTGCAATTAAGATCCGAATAAGAAATGACAAATCTCCAACAAGCGTTCCAAACCAAAAGAGTTAAGAGAGAAAAGATGATGTAAACTAGGTATAGATCTCATAAAAATAACAAAGTCATATGTGGTATTTATATGCCTAAACAATAATCTAACAAAAAGATATGATTTTTGAATATATCTCACAGAAAATAAATCATCACGGCCTGCGACAGGTCCTTCATGGCCCGTACTAATGCTTTTAATTTGGTGAACTGTTGATTGACGAGTCTTCACGGCTCGTTACAGGTCTTGCCCGTGATACAACAACACTGGACAGAGTTCCTCTCGAATTAAGGATAACGGCCCGTAACAAAGGTGTTACGGCCGTAAAATAGCTAAACTCCAATTCCTTACTACCACGTGGCAGTTACGGACCGTGAACAACATTTCATACCTCGTGAAGCTTCGACACAACATCAGACAATGCTCCACAACCCGTATTGGCCATGAAAACAACTTATAACATCCGTTAAGCATTGTTTTGCGTAAAAATCCAAGCTTTATCATTCCATAACACTCCGTATGTGTCAAAACTCGTTCCTTAGCCTCAAAAGCTCATATAATCGTCATCCTACATCAGAAACATGCAAAACAGCAATACCACATCCACAAGCACAAAACTATCACAAAATGACACTAAACTCGTAAAAAAACTAGCACAAGACAACAAGTTACACTAGGAAAAACTATGAGTGTTTTCACACTCATCATGGAGTTACGGTGGCCGGTAATTTTCAGCTTTATTCTAGTTTAGGTTACGTACTTTTTTATTCTGGTGCTACCAATTTTTTCATTGCCAAATCTTTTAATGAAAAGTATGGTGTAGTCCAGAATCCCATGTAGAGTGTGGTTTATATTGGGTTGTCAACTGGGGATGTTGTGGGTTATAAGCACTTGGTGTCAAGTGTTCCCATCGTGATAGGAGGAGAGAACTTTCCAGTTAATCTAGTTATATTTGATCTTCGGGATTTTGACATTATTCTTGGGATGACTTAGTTGGAGAAATATGGGGCAATAATAAATTGTGAAAAGAAGCTAGTTAGGGTGAAAAATCTTAAAGGAGAGAAGATAGTTTACCATGGAGAGGGATAAAGGTCTGATTTACATATAGTATCCGCACAGACGGCTCGTAAGCTTTTGAGAAAGGGGTGTCAAGGGTATTTATGCAAACATTGAGGTGTCCTCCATAAAAGAACCGAAGTTATCTGATATTCCAGTGATGTGTGAATATTGTGATGTCTTTTCAGATGAAATTCCGGGTATGCCACCTTACAGAGAAGTTGATTTCTCTATTGAGTTAGTTCCAGGAGTAACTCCTATATCAAAGGCACCTTATCGTATGGCGCCAGCGGAGTCGAAGGAATTAAAAACTCAACTCAAAGATTTGCTGGAGAAAGGTTATATACGATCGAGTGCGTCGCCTTGGGGAGCCCTTATGCTGTTTGTGAGGAAGAAGGATGTGAGTATGAGGTTGTGTATTGACTATCGGGAGTTAAACAAGATCACTATCGAAAACCGATATCCTTTACCCATATCGGTGATCTTTTTGACCAGCTTCAGGGAGCGGTGGTCTATTAAAAAACCGATCTTCGATCCGGTTATCATCAACTCCGTATTAAACCCAGTGATATTCCAAAAACAATCTTTAGGACCATATATGGTCACTATGAGTTTGTTGTTATGTCTTTTGATCTTGCCAATGCCCCTGCTATATTCATGGATATGATAAACCCTGTCTTTAAACCGCACCTTCATCGGTTTATCATAGTCTTCATCGACGACATATTGATATATTCAAAAACTTCACAAGAGCATGAGCAACACCTTCGGGTTATCTTAGAGACCCTCAGAGACAACCAGTTGTACGCTAAGTTAAAAAAGTGCGAGTTCTGGTTAAAGGAAGTTGTTTTCTTGGATTATGTGATATTTGGTGAGGGTGGTAAGGTCGATCCTAAGAAAATTGAGGCTGTGACAGACTAGGCTAGACCAACCAACTTGATAGAAATTAGAAGTTTCCTTGGGTTAGCTGGTTACTATCGACGGTTTGTGGAAGGCTTTTCCAAAATAGCCGTGCCATTGACTAAACTCACCCGGAAGAATACGAAGTTTGTTTGGTCTGAAAGGTGTAAGAAAGCATTCCAGGAACTCAAGAGTCGTCTTACCTCTGCCCTATTCTCATACTTCCTTCTGGTGAAGATGGATTCTATGTCTATAGTGATGTATCCAAGCGGGGTCTTAGGTGCGTACTCATGCAACATGGGAAGGTAATAGCTTAAGCTTCTAGACAATTGAAGCCTTATGAGCTTAACTACTCGACACATGATTTGGAGTTAGCTGCTGTGGTCTTCGCTATAAAGATCTGGAGACACTACTTGTACGGTATATCATGTAAAAGTCTTCACTGATCACAGGAGTCTCAAATACACCTTCACTTAGAAAGAGTTGAATATGAGGTAGCAAAGATGGTTGGAGATGTTGAAAGATTATGATTTGGATATTCTATATCACCCAAGAAAGACAAATGTGGTGGCCGATGCTTTAAGTAGAAAGGTTCGAAGTGCTGGGGGAAACTTGCACTTAATGGGAATTATGCAAGAAACCCTGGTTGAAGAGTTTCGTAAGTTGGAGCTTGAGGTTCGCGTGAAGATAGGGGGCGGGGTTCTTGTAGATTTGCAAGTTCATCCCACCTTATATGATGAGATAGTACAGACACAAGTGACTAACAATATGTTGCAGAAGTTGAGGAGAGGCACGGAAGGATAATGCAATGGGGTTTGTGATTTACGAGGATGGATCGTTGAGATTTCAGAATCGTCTTTGCGTGCCCAATAATAAATCATTAAAAAAGAAAATCCTTGAGGAAGCGTACCGAAATCCCTACTCTCTTCACCCTGGAGGCAATAATATGTACCAAGACTTACGTAGTCACTTCTAGTGGAGTAATATGAAGATGGAGGTAGCTCAGTTCGTTAATAATTGCATTGTTTGTCAGCAGGTGAAAATAGAACATCAGAGATCCAGTGTCTTCTTGCAACCTTTGAAAATTTCGATGTGGAAATGGGATATTATATCCATGGATTTCATAGTGGGACTATCTAGCACAGTTTGAGGTTTTAACTCTATCTGGGTGTTTGTTGATCGTCTCATAAAGTCCGCGCATTTCCTTCCAATCAAAAACACGTGGAGTGTTGAACGATTGGCGAAGGAGTACAAAGGAAATTGTAAGGCTTCATGGAGTTCCTAGCACGATTCTATCAGACAGGGATATGAGATTTCAATCTCGTTTCTAGCAAGGACTTCAGGAGACACTCGGCATGCATTTGAACTTTAGCACTATCTTCCACCCTGCGTCTGATTGTCAAATGGAGCGTACGATCGAAACCTTAGAAAATATGTTACGTGCATGTGTTCTCGATTTCAAGAGCTCATGGGATCATCATCTGTCTTTGGTCGAGTTCACCTATAACAATGGCTATCACTCTAGCATTGGCACCATTTGAGACATTATATGGACGAAGGTAGAACACCAGTGTATTGGAATGATATACAAGATGTGGTGTAGTTAGGACTGGAGATGGTGTAAGAGTTAGTTGAGAAGGTGAAACAGATTCAAAGACGAATGAAAACTGCACAAGATCGTCAAAGAGTTAAGTCGATGTGAGGCGTAGACCTTTGGAGCTTGAGGTTGGGGATCACGCATTCTTGAGGATTTCACCCACTGAAGGTGTTATGAGGTTTGATAAGAAAGGGAAGCTCAGTCCTCAATATATAGCCCTTTTGAGATTCTAGAGAGAGTTGTAGAAGTGGCTTATCGATTAGCACTTTCAACTAACTTGTTGACTGTGCACAATGTGTTTCATGTCTCCATGCTTCGTAAGTATTGACCCAAATTATGTCATCCAGTATGACCCTATTGCATTAGATAAAAACTTGTCGTACGAGGAGCAACTGCAAGAAATCCTCGATCATCGAGAAAAGATATTAAAGAATATGACAATATCGTTGGTTAAGATTTTATGGGCAAATCATTTAACCTCGGAGATAACTTGAGAAGTCAAGAGACAATGTAAAATCAATATCCGTATCTGTTTAAAGGTAATTTATAAACCCTTTCTATCTCTGGTTTCGAGGATGAAACCTTCTAAGGAGGGCAGAATATAAGAACACGAAAACTTCCGTAAAATTTAGTTTCACGATAATTACCGTGAATAATAAATTATCCTACGTTATAATTTATTTTGTGGGGTTATAAGGCTCATTTAAAGATGTAATAGTGAAAGAATTCAAAATATGGATGAAATGCAACCATAATACGCTAATGCGAGGAAATACAGTCTTAATACAAAAATACCATATTTATATGAGAATGACCCAAACCTAATTTTGGCACTCTATTTTTTCTTTATGTCAATTTGTATTCTACCTAAATTAAATTAATTATCCACTAATTATTCACTTATTTATTTTAATTAATTTAGTTTCGTATAAATATAAGCTCTTTTCTCCTTGAAAACTTCTCACAAACACAAAAATACTCCTTATCATGCAAGAGAAGAGAATAATGAGAGTTTGAGGAGATGAGGAGAAGCTAGGCGGCAAGACTACCAGGATCCTTCACCATTTAAAAAAAAAGGTGATTATTTTGATTAGAAATTTCGTAGAAAATTATAGGCTTTGAAATGAAATGATTGTCCCGTTGGATCTCTTATCCCGTTGGATCTTTCAACATGAATATGACGACATGGAATGACGCCGTCGTATTCATGTAGCCGATCCCACTTGATGGGATAAAGGTTTGATTTGTTGTTGTTATTGAAATGAAATAATTGTATACAATATTATTGAAATGATAAAAATAATGCAACAGACTATTCAACATTAACTGTAATATAAATCAATTTAAAGCACAACCATGACTTTATCATAAACAACACTGCACAAATGCCATCTTGTGGACATTAACTTGGTAACCACGTCAACCACGACGAGTATTATTGGGTAGATCCTAGTTCAACCAACATGGGTTTTGTTTTTCGAAGAGCAACCATATATTGAAATATTGCTAAACTCGAACTGGTTATTTGCTTTGTGAGTTCCCTTTACTCGTAACATAAGTCTCTCTTCCGACGATCACGATTTCAACATCCTCTCTTCCGCTAGCATTAGCCTGCGACAAAAGACAAAAATCATCAAATCAATTTCCTGGACGTTGACGCTAGCTGAGATTCCTTGATTACCTGCTGTGAAAATTTGAAGATGGGAAATTCGTGATTTGCGAGTGGTGGGAGAGAAATAGATGGATTACTCATCGATTGGTGAGGCGATGATGCATCGGATAATCGAGTATGGAATCGATCAGCGATTAGAGATTAAATAATCCTAGCGGGTTGAGAATGATTATGACTTTTGGAGTGGCTATTGATAAAGTGCTCGCTCGATGGAATACAGGAAGACGGGAAAGATGGAGCAGTGAATGTGAATGGACAAAAACGGAGTAGAAATGATTATGATAGAAGAGTTACAAAACCATTGTTCATTTGTTTATTAAATTAAATCCATTATATTGTTATTATTAGCCTTAGAATGATAGATGCCCAAAATAACCTTATAACTGAAAAAATGCCAAAAATAACCCTTGTGGCATTCCACCATTCCATGGAATGCAATCAAAATTTGTTGATTTATAATATATATTGATGTCATGCCATAAAGTCATCTTGTATAATTTCTAAAACGTAAGCCTTAGAATATTTCCATTATAGACGACCAAACATGGAAATATGAAAAAACAAATAGAACAGTTTTATTTCATGGAAATATATACAATTAATCCGGGATTACTAAAAAAATCAGAATTTAATTGTAAAGCTTTCAGAAAACCTTCATTGTCAAATTAATACATGCGACGTATGTCTATCGTATTCCAAAGAATGAGGGCCGGATCATTTAATAGAGTCAATGATATACTCATCTCAATATTTGCAAAAATCAAATAAAGACTCATGAAGGATCAATGACAGAAACAATTATCGTGAATCAAGAATGGTAGAGTAAGATTGTCAAAATTCGCAATGTATTAACTCAAGACAAATTTATGTTACTTTAAGAAAATCACCATAACTAATTGTATAAAGCTCAAATGGTTTCTCTTTGATTCCTTAGAAACTAGACTCGAAGAGGTTTTCAATAATATAAGATTCGCATATTTATCTTTACTGATCTGAACTAGATTAATGATCTAAAGTGGGACACCTATAGAAATTGTATCAACTATAGAAAAATAGAACTTACAAAACCGTTAAAAGAGCTGGCTTAAAAGCCCTTAGCTCTTATACAAATGAGCCTGACGAACAAAACTGTCCCAGAAGCTGTAGCTAGCTAGCCCTAGCTATACGAAAATTTACATCATAAATCAGACTTGGAAGGACATGGAAAATCCTACAAGTCTATATTTGTGCTATCCATTGCTTCAAGATGTGCAGGTCAGTGGGCCTGAGGCTGTCATGCTTCATTAGATGCAAATCCACAGTAATCTTGGTCATTGCCTTAGGGGATTATTAAAGGCAAAGCAGTACCGTGATACAGTTCCAGGATAGCAGATGGAAGTTGCCAAGTTGTTCCATTGATGAATTGGGACAGGACAACATTTCTGGGTATGTGTGTATTGTAAATGAAAGTGTCTGAGATCTTGAGGTGCAAAGGCCAAGTGCAGACCACGTATCAAACCAAAAAGAAATGGTTTGGCCATGTCCAATCTTCCAATGGATGTGAGGTTGTGCTAGGGGTCTCTATTGCAGAAGTTTCCTCCAAGCCCAAGAACCAGCTTTTGGGAATTTCATAGACCAAAATGATTCTCTAAGAGTGAGATTTGCACGAAGCCAGGATGGCCAAATGGATTGGTCACCAGAAGCAATAGACCACATGTGTTTAATAAGCAGGGCCTTATTCCAGTCATGAAGACCTTTAATGCCCAGTCCTCCTTCCTTTGTTGGGTAACAGATTTGTTGCCAAGCTAATTTGGCACCTCCATGAGTAAGAGAAGGGCCCTTTCAGAGGAACCTTTGACAAATGCCTTCCAGTTCAGTGGTCACAGCTTTGGGAAGCATGAAAGCACAGCTCCAGAAAACCTGTATTGAACACAAAACAGATTTTATTAGCATGAATCTTCCAGCATAGGATCAACTTCTGTTTGCACATCTTGCAGCTTCTGTAGCCACTTTTTCAATCAAGACTCTGCAATCCAAGGAGGTTAGCCTTTTTTAAGTCAGTGGAATGCCCAAGTATTTCACAGGCAATTTCCCAAGATTGATATTCCACAAGAATTGAATCATTGATATCACCTGCATCTCATTATCAGCCACAAAAAAAATTCAGATTTCAAATTGTTAGGTTTTAGTCCAGACATGTGAGAAAATGTATCAACTCCCTCCTTTAGTAGCATAATGTACTGAGACTCAATTTTTGGTTAATGCAATGCGCTTCATGACTCAAGTTTTGCAACCCCTCATTGGAAAATTTCTTGTCGTGTATTTTGATGACATCTTGATTTATAACAAGATAAGAGATGAGCACATTGAGCATCTTTCTCATGTTTTTTAGGCTCTTAAAGAACACAAGGTTTATGCCAATTTTAAAAAGTGTTTTTTCTTTCAGCCTTAGTCTTATTTTTGGGATTCATTGTTTCTGCTGACGGTATTTCAGTGGATCCTAAAAAGGTTCGAGCCATTAGGGAGTGGCCTGAACCACAGACCACCATGGAAGTTCGCAGCTTCCGTGGCCTAGTCACTTTCTATAAAAGGTTCATCAAGGAATTCAGTTCTATCATAACACCCGTCACTGATTGCCTTAGAAAATGAGAGTTTAAGTGGATCCCGTCAGCTTCTATAGCCTTTAGTCAAATCAAAAAGAGATTATCTAAAGCACTTGTCCTTAAACATCCTGACTTCACCAAATTTTTTGAAGTTGCATGTGATGCCTCTGGTATCGACATAGGTGGTGTTTTGAGTCAAGAAGGTCACCCTATAGTCTTTTTTAACGAAAAACTCAATGATGCGAAACAACATAACCCTATTGATCTTTCCCCTTTCCCCAGATGATCGTATTTTTTAGCCTGCTAAATCTTTGGCGTGCTGTATTCATGACTTGCATGTTGAGATTATGCAAAAAATTGCACCGAATAATATGAAATATAAACACACATTCAAAAAGCTTCATAACTTGTTGAATCTGAAGTACATCGAAAAGCAAAAGAGTTCAAAAAGTAAAAGAACACCGTATTCATGACTTGCTGAATCTTTTGCACACTGTATTCGTGACTTGCTGAATCAATGTAGATCGAAAAGCAAAAGAGTTCAATGAAGGTGACTATGTTATGGTTCGTTTACGGCCTGAGCGATATCCTGTACACACATTCAAAAAATTTCATGTTAGAGCTATTGACCCTTACCTTATACTTCAAAAGATTGGACCTAATTCTTATTTACTTGATTTACATGATGATATGAGTATTAGTCCTGTTTTTAATTTGGAAGACTTGTCACTTTATCGGGACACTTTCGAGCCTCCTTTTTCCACTCATGATTTTGCTGACATCACACTTCCGTCACTCCCTAGTTTTCCTTAGAAGCCTTTTTCCATCAAGAGGTACAATAGGATGAGTTTGTTGCATCTTTACATGTAGAATTTCGTCGCTTTCTGGTCAAATGGAAGGGCTTACCTAAGTTAAAGAACACTTGGCTATTTGAAGATGATTTTCGTACCATTGATGCTGATTTCCTGGTGTGGTACATTGAGAATAACTCTCTTGAGTCGAGTTCTTTTCAAGCCGAGGGGAATCATGACGGGCCATCTACTTTCTTCAAGCACTCTTTTAGCCGTCGAAGAAAGTTCAAGCAATCCAAACAAAATCATTGAAGATCTAGACTTTGCATGTTTGAAGATTTAGGCATGCTCCTGGAGATCACTTGTTCACGCTTGCCTCCCTTGTTTTCTTTCTTTGTTGTTTGCAACTTTTAGCTTGAGAGAAAAACAAAGAATCCCTGAGTATTTACATTGGCGAACAAGATCGGCAATACTTCTACAACGAAGTGCAAGCATACTAAACTAGAAGACTGACTGTAATGTATGAATCGATATGAAGGTGTATGCTCTAGCGTTCAGTCAGGGGGCAAGATTCCTTTTGTTTAGTCATAGGCTAGTGTTAGAATATGAGCGAGTTATTTGTTGAATGAGGCATATTTGTCCAGCTTGTATGTGTTAGACTGATGTGGGTGTGAATTAATTTATTAGTGTGGTGGTGAACCCTGGGGTTTTGTTTTACTCAACATTTTGGACATTGTCATCAGTAAACAGGGATTATCATTGTTCGTTTCAAACTATCTTACACATGAATGTTCTTTTATTGTATTAGACATTAAGCTTGAATGAACGATATTATTGTTTGATTTCTCTCCTAAATCCTTCCTTTCTCTTCTCTAAATCTATCGCAATTCCTCTTTTCTTTCCTCGTCCTACATCAAAAAGTCATTGGAACGTTCCTTATTATGTTTATTAAGAAAGAAAAGTAATAATCCACTATTTTTCTTTTCATGATGGTGAAACTTTGTGTTTGCTTCGGGAGTGGGTTTCTTGCTTCCATATTTTGAAATCTCATCAGGACATCTGAAACCAGCTTTAAAGAAAAGTGTTCTTAGTCTCATCATCATTACCCTGAATTGTTTTCCAAATCGGACAATGTTAAGAGCATTTCCTGTCACGATGTAGTTGACTCTTCCTCCTCTTGGAGTCAAATTTACTGATCCTCCATAAAGAAAGAGGTGATTCTTCAAAAAAGATATACCTTTCTGCAATATTCACTATATCTCATTTCTTTTTTAACTAGCCCGTAGATATATGTGATACATGGTTATTGTTGTCTCAAAATAAATTTGTCCCTCTGTTTGTGTATAAGTTGTCTGAATAAATTGAGTAGGACCAGTTTTAGAGAATGGAAAATGCATAATCAACGTATATCTCGAATCTACATTATAGATTTTTACAGCTTTCATGCATCAGTGGTTACTTATTAAATGTGTGTTCTAGGTTACCAAAACAGTGGAGCTTATAAAATCGAAAGGAGGAAAGGTGACCAAAGAACCTGCTCCTGTCAAAGGCGGCAGTTCAGTAATAGCTTTTATTGAAGATCCAGATGGTTATACTTTTAAACTTACAGAAAAAGGGGCAGTACCTGAGCCCTTTCGCCAAGTGATGCTTAGAGTTGGTGATCCTGATCGCTCCATCAATTTCTATGAAAAGGTCAATATTTATACTTTTTCTTGTCACTATGTTATTTCTTCTCGAGCTCCATGGAGTTATTCATCTGCATGTCCTCAGGGATAGCTAGCTTTCACTTCTTGCTGTTTTGCACTTAGGCTTATGGTATGGAGCTTCTGCGCAAGAGGGATGATCCTGATAACAAGGTCAACTATGTCAATTCTTTTATGACTTCATCATTATTGAAAGAACATTGATCTAAAGTAATATTCATCTTAAATATACGGGATTTCATTTGCAATGCATTACAATGATCAGATTTAGATCATTTCGGCTGTGCCGGGAAAAAAACGATGTTGTATGCACCAATTCTAATATAAATACTATCCCTCATGATCTCGATTTTGGTGGTTTTGTGATTGTCAAGTGATCTCTAAAATGCGTTGAGCCATGTATTGTGAAACGTGAAATTAACAACATGTGTGCTCTTTTCCTTGCATTAGAAATTATTGTATGCATATTATTTAGATACTGTATATTCATTTGAAACATGAAGCGTCTTCAGAATCGGAAAGCCATGCATGATGAATGATTCCCAGAGCAGATGTGATTGAAGAATCCCAAAAATGCATACTGCGCTAATTATTTAAGCTTGTCGACTGAGCTTATTTAACCCTTTCAATTGTGTCTTTCACTGCTTAGAGTATTAATAGGCATATGAGTTTGAATGGTTATGGACCTTATGGTTAGTGGCTAAGTAGCTGTCATTCTTGGCCAAGTGATACCAGTGTCGCTTGTATGTTCCCTAGCATGATATACTGGAGTTTCTATATTTGTTGTAATACTTTATCATTTAGCCAATATAAAAAAACTCCCATTTAAATGAGTACTCGAGAGAAAAACATACAAAGCGTTATCTTGCAAATAAGAGATTTTCTTTTGTTAAATATTAAACATCCGATCAAGACATGATTGACTGGAATGTTTAATCAATAAGCCACGCCATGTTTGTCATAACGTTGCTGAATATTTGAAATAGTTTTGGACTCTTTGAAGCCTGTGACTTAGGTTCTGAGCTTATACGTCTATTTATACATCTTTATTGACTCCGAAGCCTTTTTATTTTTGGTTGGTCTTGGTCGATTTGTTGGTCATAGGACCCGTCACTACCCAAAAAAAGTTTCTAGTCTATTAATAGAAGCCATACTTGCTGTCATTTCTGGGTCTTTATTTGATGGACATTTTTGTCTATGCCAGAAACAATAACCTCAAAAAGACTGTTCATGCTATATTCTCATCTTATTATGTTTGTTCGTGTTATGATTGTGCACAAATTTTGTGCTTCCAGTGTGCAACAGTAATCATGGGATATGGCCCTGAAGATAAAAATGTTGTGCTGGAGTTAACATATAACTATGGAGTTACGAAGTATGACAAAGGAAATGGTTACGCACAGGTACACAAGTCCGACAATTTCTAGCCCTTTATGGGCAGACTGTGATGTTCTGTTATATGTTCATCATGACTGTTCTATGTGGCATCAGATTGCGATTGGAACAGATGATGTGTACAAGACAGCTGAAGCGGTCAAGTTTTATGGAGGAGAAATCATCCTCGAGCCTGGTCCGTTGCCTGTCATCAATACTAAGATCACTGCTTGTTTGGATCCCGATGGTTGGAAATCAGTAGGTATCCCTGAACTTGCAAAAAGAGCTATTCCGTTGTGATTACATCCATGGGGCTCTAGTCGTTTGCAGTGTACTTTTAACCAGTAGTTAATATGTGTTCGCCTCTAGGGATCTAATCTATGATGGCAATTCTTTTGCTCCACTCAGTATTCACTAGCAGTCTAATATTGGGTGTTTCAATGTGCTTGGCCAAGATAGGCCCCTTTATGATATTAAAAGATAGATTTCATGTTGCAAATAGCTGTTTAGATCATAGGTGTATATATTTCTGAACATGTTAATGTTCCAAATTAACTACCTGCAAGTAGGATAAATCTTCTTTGTTTTCCAAGGCTCTATCCCGCTAGGCTGGGCCGGAAGTAGGGGATACCACAAGCTGTTAAATCCATGATTTCAGACTCCTATTTGTCTCTCCTTGTTCTTTTTCACTTTGACATGTTGGTAGTAGGCTGCTTAACATATGGCCGTCGCCTTTGGTTTAAACAATGGGACCTGGCATCGTCGATGTAAGGCTCACACGCAGCGTTTCCATATATGTGCAGAATTTAGAATAAGGTCCGTCACTGGTGACAGATGGACGAGTTGGTCTGCTTATATTTCTTGTTTTTCTTGCTTCTGAGATGTTTCAAATAGTTGATTCCACCGCATTTAATGTGTGATCCTTGCTGCAGGTGTTTGTAGACAACGCTGATTTTCTCAAGGAACTTAAATGACCAGAGCACCATTTCGAGGTTTCAAGTCCCAGTTAAGCTCTAGTTTGCATACCTCTTTGGTGAGATGAGATCCAAGACAATTCTGCATCGCAATCCTGCATAATGTATGAGTAGATTATGTGTCCCCTATCATAAATGGAAAACATAGTGTATACTGATTAGTGCACTGCACAGGTTATTGTGTATATCCAGCAGAACGATATAATGCTGTGAACCTTGTAATTTTTCAACCTTTAGGAGGACAAAGAAACTTAAATTGATCAATTCAACCAAGTTCTCATGAGAAAAACGCCTTTACTCGGCACCTTTATCGTCATCTTCATTTCATCATCATTGTCTTCTGCATCCTTAAGTCCAACTGGGCTGGATCAACCACTCGAATGTCAGTTTTTGGTGACATGCCAAATCTTGTGAGTTTGGTTGGGTCAATATGTCATTCAGATTTCTAAGATCCTGATTTAGGTTTGCTTCGATCTTAACCTGCTTCTTTTGGCTTCTTCTACACCTAGGAATACGGCATTACTCGTCAGTTCAACTCATGGCACTATTGACCACATAGCTTGGTGAGAAACGATAGAGTTCTTGCTGTTGTGCTGGATCAGTTCTTAGAGATCGATAACTTTGGAGGGATCAGAGATGACTTCACAGAGCATCCTTTGTTCGAAACGTTGATAGATCATTGCAAAAGAGAATTCACTGGGTGAGAGCAGTCCAATGATTAGCATGGTAAACTTCTGATTCTTGAAAAGAAAAAGAACATGTTCATTATTGAAGATCTTCAAAATTCATTGACTTTTTGTGGTATTATTGTGCGTGTTTACGATGATTGGCATATCAGGGTAGTCTAGGTAGAGCGAGGCTAAAGTCAGTTATGGGGACGTATATATTCTTGTCGTGAACTTGGAATGACGATGTTATACCTCCGTTTGTCAGGTGGTTCAAAATTCCCACGAAGTATTCGACAACGTTGCCTTTGAAGGACTTGGTACATGCGCCAGCAAACATTGTTAACACAAGATTTATAATTTTGGACAAAGGAAATCCCACCATGGAAGGCGGATAGAAGGCGTGCTTAGCACTGGTCACCGACTAGAGTGCACCCATGCATTTTCAGCCATGGGGCGAAGAAGGTGACGCATTTGAGCCAGGTGATATCGTGCATTTGTCGGAGGGTATCTTTTCTTACAACACCGCAACCTTGTGTTGAGGGCGGACAAGAAAGGGAAAAGATGGAGAAGGTGGGAGAGTTCACAATCCTGTATATTGAAAAGCCCAACATGAGCGAGATTCGTTGGGTTCACAACAATCGAACCAACAGCAGAGGGATCACCAACGATCTGCATCTAGGTGATCCACATTGACCCCATAACTGTGATCTTCTGCTCTACTGCATGCTTTCCTAGAGTGCAACTCACTAACCTAGTTCTCAACCTAAGTAACCAACCATAAACATGTCCTATTCTAAAGTTTTATTCATCAATTCTATACATCTGGAGGGATTGCACACTTTTAACAATCTCCCATTAAATTGATGATAAAAAAAATTTCAAATTTTAAAACAACGAGCTAACTATCATGAACAAAAAAACAATGTTTTTTATTGTGCGAAAAGGTTTTCTGAAACTGAAATATGTTCAGTAAAGCAAAAATTACAAGGCATTATACTAGTTTTACCTATGATCAGTATTCTACCTTTAATCCTTGTCTCTTCTACTACGCTTCAGAGGGTAGTCTGCATCATGGTCTCTTTTGCGGTCTTCAGATGAGAGCTATCCTTCTAATGATGATGATGGTGATGCTTCTTGGACCTTAAACTCTTGCTTTCCTTCTTGTCTTTGCTGCTGGAGTCCTCCCACTGGGACCTTGAGGTGTCCTTAGAGGTTTTGTTGCGCATGGGTGGTTCCTCCCCCTTGGCAGTATCGTCATGCTTCCTTTTGTCATCATGCTTTCTTTTCTTCTCCTTCTCCCCCTATTTGTTGTCATCAGATTTACGGGACTGTTGAACATTGAGGGCAGCAATAAGGGTTTCAACTGCTTGCTGTAGGGCCTTGATCGCATTTGATGTGGTCCATTGAGCTGCAGCAACCTTCATGATTTCACCTTGAATTTTTTTTCTCCAGAAGGTTTAGAGCTTGTCATTGTTATGAATATGTTGCTGGAGTTGATTTTCGGCTGCCTGAAGCGATGCCTATTATTTGCGAATTTTGGCTCTCTGCTCAGCTCTCAATCTGCTTAGATTAGAGAAGCTCCTGTTGTACTGTTGTAGGTTGATGACGTTAATTTTTTGAATTTGCTTGAGAAGCCCTTGACCAATGCCAGAGAGGACTTCATGAAAGTCTGTAAAACATTTGTTCCTGGCATCCCTTTCTGATGTTAAATCCTCTGCTACAGGGTCAAGCTTGTTCAGTAGATCTTGAAAGACATCCTTTGTCCACTGATGCATATTATAGACTCCTGATCCAAGTGTTGAAGTCTGTACTCGACTGAATCTGGAGAGGGTTGCTTATCCTTGGAAAGGACAACAATGATGGGAGTTGAGGGACCCTCTTGAGTAGTTCCAAGTCTAACTTCCTTCAGTGTTTGCTTGAGATTCCTTACAGCTGTTCTTGAAGTCATTGGTACATTAGATGTAGCTCCATACAGCAATCCTTATGGGAACCCGACTAAGGGTGGATATGCTATAGTCTGCCCGAGTCCAAAGGAAGAAGTTGGAGTGAATTGCAAGTTGAGAGGAGATACCATTTGGTCAGATATATGATGTTGAAATTGATCTCCTTTGGTGATTGGAGTGTCACTTAGGATCCCGTTTATGTGACTTCTGGTGCATTTTGTGTGTCCTTTGCCGCAGAAGATATCCGAGACCCTTCGTCCTCTATGATTATGATTTCTTCAGATCTGGTGATGAGGATCTATGGAGGGTGCCATCTCAAGATGTAGTGAGGGGTCTGATTTGTTGGCTTCATGGTCTGCTTCATTCTGTACGTCCTTTTGAAGTGCCTTGTCTGTAAATATCTAGGTTTCCTCTGCTGTCATTGTCTTTTCAGCATCGTCTACATTACTGTTGCCTCATTGTTTGAAGGTGGCGAGGAATGAATGTCTGCAACTGCATCATCAAAGAGAACATTCAAGGCTTGCCTTGCTAAATCTAGTTCTATAATTAGTCCCTTAGATTTTCTTTTCCTGGACTTGGGGTAGTTGACCTGCTTGGTCTGCACTACGTTTTGCTACCTCGTCTATGATGGCATCCTCATCTGCAACATCGTCTACTTGTTGTTGTTCATTGTTGCCATCATCATTATCATCTCCAGGACTTGGCGGTCTATCAATGGTTGGTCTTGACAGGTAGCGGTAGATTAAAAGGCTTGCTGCGCTCACGTGCTTGTCAACAAGCCTTTTCAGTTCTGCCTCGACCTCAGGAGTGTGAATGAATTCTACAGCTTGGAGTTGAGCCCGTCTGTGCCTTACTGTTCTGAATGTGGAGTCCTTGATTTCTAAGGTACCATTGAACAAGATGTATGGCTTACTTGGTCTCTTATTTTTTGTATCATCCTTCCTTTGGATCAATGTTAGTTGCTCGATTTCAACTTCTGTTAACCTATTAATAACCCCTAATTCAGTTTTACTTCCATCATGGTTAATTATGCACCTTAATGTAGGTCCAGATGGAATTAGCTTAGGTCTCTACAGAGCTGTCTTTCTCTTTCCTTTAACTGAAAACTTGTGCTGTCGAATGAACTCCTGCAGCATAGCTTTCTTCTGGGGTTATCCAAGCAATTCTCTTGTTTTGGCTATGTGCCTTGTAACCCTTGTTTCAAGGGACAATACTATTTCCTAGGCCTCGTCTATGGTGGCCTTTTTAACTGTTGATGATGTGGGGACTTCTTCTGCTTCTGTGGTGATAGTCGTGGTAGCCCATACCTCTGATACCGTCGAGGGTTGCTCCATATACAGACTCCCTAGTTCTGCACCTATAGTAGAAACTGGAACCAATGCAGTTGTTATTGTTGCTTGGGTCTCGACTGCTTCATTTTTAGTGGTGGTGATGATCTTGAGGGCTGTTGAAGTGTTGACCAGTTGTTCAGTCGGTAGCTTTCTTAGATTGACTTCAATATCCTCTATCTCCTTCCTTGTATATCCTTGTGCTGCTAGTTCCTGTCTTAGCTGCGGCATGTGACCTTCCCTAACTTCTGAGTAGCTCTGTTCTGCTTGCATTATTAGATCTTCAAGGTTCTAGACTGTGCCAGCTTTGAGGAACTCTATAGCAAGAATGGCATCATAAAAGACTGTCACTTCTGGCTCCTTTGGAGGGATGTTCTTGGAGGATGCACCTCCTCCTACGGTGGATAGGGGTGCCATCTCTACACCAATAGAAATATCTAGTAGGTATTCACTCGTCTGCTGTATGGGTTAAGGTATTTCTTTCTCTTGAATCGTCTCCTTTTCTACAGGAGCCTTTGATGATGCCTCTTTTGCCTCACCAGACATCTGCACCACAAGTTTTCTTCTGATCACCTTTGGAGGCTTTGATTGAGCTGATTTCTTTGCTTTTTTTTTTTCTTGGTTTGGCTTCTAGTACCTTTTCGACTGCTTCAGCCTTAATGATTGCCTTTCTAGTTTGTGACTTGGAAGGAGATTTGGCCTTCGTTTCCTTGACACTCTCCACAACCTCCTTCACAGGTTGATCTGACACTATTGAGTTTGTCTATGCCTTCTCTTCTTTCTTTGAGAAGCTAATGCGCTGTTTACCAATCTTCTTCACATCTATCTACTTGGTTACAGTTCAGGTCTTCTCTTTTTATCAGATACCTTTACTTTCGCCTTCAAGTTGCTGTTGAGTACCCTTCCATAAAGCATTTGTCTGGCTTTGACTACCTTAGCGAATTGGTACATTAGCAATTTGGCCCAATTAGGCTTGTGCTTGGTGAGGATGGCACACATGATCTCCTGTTGATCTGTTGTGATTTAGTCTTTGGCAAATTCTCTTGACATAACAGATTTCTTGACCACATCTGCAAGCAACTTGTGAGATTTGGAGAGGAACTCTTTCATGGTTCTGATGTTTTTATCTTTGTTCCTCATTTAGCAGGGCATGTCTCCCATCATTTACCACTGACTGTGGTATGATCCTTGACCCTTCGTTCTACACCTTGAATAGTTCTTCAATATCTTTTGGAGAAATTGAAATCCCAATGTTCTCTATCGAGGTGTAAGTTATCATATGGAAGTCGTCTGCAACCTTGGCGTTTTCTATGAAGTCTATGACCCCTGCTTCATAGATCGCAGAGGTATCTTAGGGGCATGTTGTTTCACAGAGGTATTTTAGGCCAGCATCTTGAATCAGGTCGGCTATCTCCTTGACCTCATCGTCCTTCAAAGATTCAAAGTCAAGAGACTCCCATCTACAACTCCGCTTTCTTCATCTCCCTATCCCCTTTCTTCGAGGGAGTTCTTGGATTTGGGTTTTCTCAAAGGATAATTGAGAGTCATATTGTGTGTTGGCCATTTTCAAAATTGATTTGATCGAAGACTTGCAGTTCACGGAAAAATGAGAGTGAGAATCGAAATCTAGGGTTTACAGTAAAGAGAATTGAGAGCTTGAGTACTGAGAGAGAGAGAGAGAGAGAGAGAGTGTAAAGGGTATTAAGGCTTCTAAGTACTCGAGTATTTATAGATCTCGAAAGTTACCGTTATAAATAATGAGAACGTAACCGTTGCTTATTTATTCGTAGAAACAGTCACTTTTCTGACCGTTACGAAAATCAAGTTACAAAAACTGTAACGGTTGTCTGCTTTCAAAAATAGAAATACAGTAGGGGTTTTGATTGGTAGTCTGCTTCTCACTATGTAGTAGAGCATTTTTGGCCTTATTCATTTAAAATCAATCTTACCTAACTCACCCCTAAATTGGATTAATTTGCACTCATCAAGAGTCTTTATAAAACGTCTGTAATTTATTTTTCTCTGGGAATATATTCCATTTAAATGTAACCTTTTTGCACATGATCCCTGATTAAATGAAATCTGACATCAATGTGCTTGGTTCCTAAATGAAAAATAGGATTTTCTGAAATAGTCATTGCAAACGTGTTGTAAAAAAAGATTAATGTTTTTTAAAACTGAAAACCATAGTTTGCAAGTTGTGATTTCATCCACAAAATCTATGCAGCTCAGCTTCCTACTGTAATATGCTTAACTTCTGCAGTAGAGGTTGAAACTGTCATCTGCTTCTTGCTAAACCATGATATAAGTCTTACACCTAGAAATTGACATGTTCCACTTGTGTCTTTTGCTATCAACTCTATAAAGTCTCCATTTGAATAACCAATTAGTGTAAAATTTGATTCTCTAGGATACCACATCCCCATATCAGGAGTTCCTTTGAGATATCTCTGAATCTTCTTGACTGTAGTATAGTGGGATTCTTTAGCATCAGATTGATATCTGACACAAACTCAATTAGAATAGACGATGTTTGGTCTGCCAACAGTCAGGTATAGTAGTGACCTTATAATTCCTTATACAATGTTTGTTAATTGGTATTCCATTTTCATCTTTTTATCTTTGTAGTAGAGCTTATACGTGTTCTCATCTGACTTCCATTTCTAAGCCAAACTTTTTTATAGTACTTCTCAGGTATTTAGCTTGGTTTATGAGTATTCCCCTCTTCATTTATTGTACTTGAAGTCCTACAAAGTATTTTAACTCTACCATTAATCTCATTTGAAAGTTTGACTTCATTAGTGCAGCCTTTCACACAGTTTACCATTAGTGTATCCAAAGATAATATCATCGACGTATATATGCACTAAGAGTGTGTGATCTTTGTGTTTCTTATGGAATAAGGTAGTGTCTTTCTTCTATCTTTGAAAGCAATTATCACAAAGAAAGGTTGAGAGGGTTTCATACCATGCCATTGGAGCCTGTTTCAGTCCATATAGGGCTTTATCTAACCTGTAAACATGATCAAGATGCTCATTATCTTCAAAGCCTGATGGTTGCTCAACATATACCTCCTCTTGAAGCTTTCCATTGAGAAATGCACTTTTCACATCCATCTGATACACTTTAAATCCTTGATATGCAGCACAAGCAAGGAACATTCTTATGGTTTCAAGTCTTGCAACAGGAGCAAAGGTTTTATCAAAGTCTATTCCTTTCTCCTGTGAATATCCTTTGGCAACCAATCTGACTTTGTTTATGATATTTATCCCATTTTCATCTGTTTGTTTCTAAACACCCATGTGCAACCAACCACTGGATAGTTCTTTGGTTTGGGGATCAAATACCATACTTCATTTTTTTGAAACTCATTTAACTCCTCTTGCATGGAATCTATCCAATTTAAGTCACTTAGTGCCTGCTTAATGGTCTTTGGTTCCATTTCTGAGATGTAGCATGTCGACAGGCACTCTTTTGTTATTGCTTTTCTGGTCTGCACTAGACATCCTTATCTTCGATGATTACGTCCTGAGTATGAGCCTTTATCCATCTTCTCTTATCTTGTGGTTCACCAATTGAAGTCTCCTCTAGTTATTGTTGGACAAAAGTTGACACTTGTACTGCTACGATTTTCTTCTCTTCTACATTTGGTGTAGATGGCTCATCCTTTACTACATCTTCTGAGCCCTAGTCTGTAACCTGTTCATCGTCTACACGGACACATTCCTCATCAAAAACATCAACTATATGAGGAGAGCTATCACTTTCATCAAATGAAACATGTACTAACTCTTCTAGAAGTCTTGTTCTTTTGTTATATACTCTAAATGCCTTATTTGCAGTAGAGTATAGTAGAAAGATTCCTTCATCTGACTTGGGGTCGAATTTTCCTAGATGCTACTTCTCATTGTCATGAATATAGCATTTGGAACCAAATACATGAAAGTAATTGACACTTGGTGTCTTTCCTTTTCATAATTCATAGGGGGTTTTCTTGTGCAGGTTATGTATAAGGCACCTATTTAGGACATAACAATTAGTGTTTACTGCTTCAGCACAATAGCTTTTGGGCAAGTCTGCATCTGAGAGCATTGTCTTGGCTGCTTCTATTAGTGTTTTGTTTTTTTTCTCAGCCACACCATTTTGCTATGGTGTTCTAGGTGCAGAGAAGTTTTGTGTTATACCATGGTCATCAACGTATTTGTCCACACTAGTTTGGTCAAATTTTGTGGCATGATCGCTCCTAATGACAATCACATCAATTCCCTTTTCGTTTTGAACCTGTCGTTGAAACCTAGTCAGCAAACTGTAGGTTTCACTCTTCTTATGTAAGATTATTACCTAATTATATCTTGAGTAATCATCAACAACTACAAGTGTATATTTCTTTCTTCTTACGCTTTCCACTTCCAATGGCCCAAACAGGTCCATGTGAAGGAGTTCAAGAACTCTAGTGGATTCTGTAGAGTTGACAGGTTTGAAGCTAGTCTACGTCTGTTTTCCCACTTGAAAGGATTTGCACAGTTTATCCATTTTGAACTTGATTTGAGGTAAATCTCTTATCAAGTTATTTGAGAAAAGCCTTGCTATGGTTTTAAAGTTTAAATGTGCTAGCCTCTAGTGTCACAACCAATTTATGTCCTCAGATTCATTTGTATAGAAACAAGTGATCTGTGCAGACTAGGACATACTGAAGTCTATTACATAGATATTTCCTTTTCTGTAGTCTACTAGTTTGACTTCTTTGGTTGCTTTATCTTTTACCTCACATTGGTCATGTGTAAAGGAGACTTCAAAATCATTATCACATAACTGACTTATGGATAGCAAATTATGTTCTAATCCCTTTACGTAAGTCACATCTCTAAAGATTAAGGAACCTGTACCAAGGGTTTCATAACCTTTAGTCTTAGCTGATTACGTCCTCCAAATATGACTAGAGAACCTTCTTCTTTTCTGTATTCCTTAAGTACGCCTTTGTTCCCTGTCATATGTCCTGAGCATCCACTATCCAGATACCATACTTCATCTTGATACTCCTACGAGATATACAAATCTCATGCATGTTATCCATAGATATGGGTCCTTATTTGTTAGTCTAGGGCACCCATGCTGGAATGATTTTCTTGTGTGGTATCCAGCACTCAAATGTCTTATGGCCCTTTTTTCCACAGCTCTATAGCATATGACCTTTGGTCTTGCTATCTTGGGTCTTCTGCTTGGGTTCCTTGTTTCCATATACTGTATACTGCAGATGCAGTAGGGTCTAGGGTATGGTCCGCTCTATGCAGTAATGGAAGTTCTGTTCCATACTTAGTAGTTTGGTGCACACTGGGGTTTAGAAGGTCTGTTGTCTGCCTTTTTATAGAGCATAACTCCCTTAGACTTGACAGTATACACCACTTGAGGTTGTTTCAATTTCTGCTTTACTGATGTAGCAGAGGTGTCAACCTTCTTTGGTTGAGCAGTATAGACTTTACTCTTTTGCTCCTTTCGTGCAGTAGAGGTTTCACCCTTCTGCATTATTTTTACAAGACCTTGTTTGACCTCTTCTGTGCTCAATGGAGGGATTTCCTTAGCCTTTGATCATTTATCCTCATTGATCCAGCTTCTATATCCCAATCCAGATTGATCATAAGAGGATTGCCCCATGATAAATATTTGTTGAAGATCTAAGGTCTTTCCATTCCAGACATCAACCTGCTTTTGTAGTTCAGCATTCTTCTCGGGGAGTTGACCCACCAATTCAGTGAGAAATTTTACTTTCTCATCTGATTCCTTGAGTTCATTTTCAGCCACAAGTAAGCCATTTGACTTCTTCTCAATTTCTTCACAGGCTATATTGTAATTTCCCTTAAAATTATAATCAACTCAAGGTTTTCTTTATTCTCTCTTGTTAGGGCAATAAAGTTCTTAGAGGTTTCTTGAAAAGTTTTCTTTAGTTCCTCAATTAAGGCATCAGAAGTAGAGAGGTCAAATACCTATTACTTGTCCTCGCTCATGGCCATGAGACATAATTGAGCATTTGAAATTGTTTCTTCGTCATCTGAGTTTGTCTCACTACAGGTCTTTGCAGCAAATGCTTTTTCTTTCTCCTTTCTATCAGAGTTGTCTTTGTTGTAGTCCTTTTTTATTTTCTGTGCAGTAGATTCTTGAGGAGCTCGTCCGCATTGTGCAGCAAAGTACTCTGGCTTGCCACAGTTATAGTATACCTCCTTTTCTACTTCCTTTGGCTTGGCTCCACTTCTTTTCTTGAAGTTTTTCTTCTTGAACAGCTTTCTGAATTTCTTTCCCATTAGAGCTAGCTCTTCAGAGACAGATTGCTCACTTGTTGAGGAAGTTTGAGTAGTATCTTTCTCTGTTATTGAACTCAGTATCTTCTCTTGAGTTTTGAAGACCAAGATCTTCTTCCTTGCCTCATCAATCTGCTTCTTCTGCTCTACTTCAAGGTTGTAGGTATGCAGTACGTCATAGAGCTGAGCAAGTGATATTTTTGCTAGATCCCTGAATTCTCTTATTGCAGTGGTCTTAGTACCCCATATTTCTCCAGGGGATCTCATGAACTTGAGATTAACCTCTTTGTTGTCAAAAGTTTTTTCTAGTGTCTTCAAATTGTTGATCAAAATATTGAATCTCTCATAAAAGCTAGTGAGAGTTTCATCTGGCCACATGGACACCCAGTCATACTATTACATGAGGATATCTTTTTTGTTTTCTCTGATCTCATTAGTTTCTTCATTTATGAGCAGTAGAGCATCCCAGGGTACTTTTGTTGTGATTGTGTGGACCACGCTTTCAAACATATCATCATCTAGGGCCTTGAAAATTTAATTTCTTGCCCTTCTATCCATCAGCATCAAATCCCAGTCTTTCTTTATCCACTGAGATTTTGGCTTGTCTATTTGCCTAGAAGCATCTCCTGGGCCTTGTATTTTTGGCACATATGGACCATCTATGAGTGCATCCTCCATTCTCTCATCAACGGAGTCCAGATGGGCAAACATTCTGAGCTTCCAATGGTTGAACTTATCAATGAGCATGCTGGTGGTTCACCACTATTGGGGCATTTAAGCAATTTCGGAGGAGCCATTCTTTCTTTACAAAATATACTGTTACTAATTCCTTTGCTAGAAACACACAAAGAAAAGAGGGGCCTTTTCCTTTCTAATAATTGTTTAGTCTAGAAAGTTAGACTACGATACCGATTATAAATCTCAAAGTTTACAATAAACATCTTAGAGGGAGGATGAATAGGCTATTTAAATATTTATTGACAGTTTAGTGCAGTGTTGTCTTTACTTGTATGCACTTTGCCTTCTACAGACTGGCGAAAACGGTCCACAGTCGCGACTTGAGTTCTTTAAACTTGTCTCCTTTGTGTCAAAGCTTGTGATCTAGCAATTCTAATATATATGATGAAATGCAGTAAAGGACATCGCAATTTATACTCAGACAATCGTTATCAAATGACAAACGAAGGCTTAGTCCAGTCTTTCCTTGCTGACCACTATAGGCAAGCCAAGAGGAAGTTTACTATCTCTTTGTTTGTTGCTTACAAAGAAACCCCTTTACAAGTAAACTACTTGCTAAGGCAAGTACCTATATCGTTGCATAGATCTTCTTCTAAAGACTCTGCTGTAGATGTTGTTTTTCAAGCAGACTAGTGAACTTTTTTCCTTTGGTCTCAAATCACATCTCTAAAACGATTGCCAATCACTTTGAGAGAGATTTTGCTTGCCAATGAATCTCACAAACGTCGTCAACCTTCTCTAAGCTTGATCAATCCCATTTTATGGGGTTCAGCGAATAAGAAACTGTGAATGTACTATTTTGATGTTAACAGCTATCTGTTTGTCCCATGTGGAAATCCTTAGTAATGTGGACAGGCGTCCTCATAACAATCCTCAACATCGTACCGAGTTTCAAACCCAAGACCTTCGATATGACCGTTTCTCGGATCCTTATCTAATCATCCATCAGCTCTGATGCACCGAGTCTATTATGCTTCAACCTTTGCTGCAAGACAGCTTGGCTACACCCAGTCTGCTAAATTTCTGACTTGGCTTTGATCCAGAGATTTTGATCCTAGATCTTGAAGCTTTTGTGGTCTTTTGATGTCCATGTTTATCCCAATTGCTTATATATAACCCTTTTTAGTAGTCTGTATGTAGGTGATCCACATTACCCCTCCAACTGTGATCTGCTGATCTCCTGCATGCTTTCCTAAACTGCAACTCACTAACCTAATTCTCAATCTAAACAACGAACCATAAACATTTCCTACTTTAAAGTTTTGTTCATCGAAATCTATACATTTGGAGGGATTGCACGTTCCTAACCTACTCCATTATGGGATCGTTTTCAACAGTTAGTTCGTGAAAAGCCATCATCAGCTCTTTTAGGTTTTAGATTAGATCTTAAATTATTTTCCTTTTCGTTCGAGTTGATCGGATTGGATTTTCACAGTTAATAGTTTTGGGATTACTATTTCAAGACATTGTTCGTTATATTGTAAGTATTTTCATTGATTATTTATGTACTTTAGTCAGTGTTTTCATTCTATTTTGGTCATGATGATTTCATTAGCATACATATCATGAATGCTTGTGTTTTTTTGCAATATCATGTCTGAGTATATTAGTTAGTAAGGAGTTTTCATAATGACACAAAGCAAAGGGATTATGAGATATGTTATGTTTATCTATTGCATTTGATTTCTTTTACATGAATTATGTCAAAGATTGGAATTTCAACATAATTGATGCATGATTTGAGTTAAATTGACCACTTAAATTAATGATTTTATACATTAACTATAATATGGCTAGCTTATGAGTGCTTTTAAATTGATCATTTAGATGTTTTTTATAGGTTGAACAATCTAATGATTCAAACTATATTGGTCATGTTAAGTAGCAACTAAGTAGATCATAAACCAACCTATCTTGTTTTAATCTAGTTATGATCTTTTGACAGGCGGATAATAGACCAAGGTAACTTGCTATTTTATTCATGTTTAGTACGTTTCTTGATTGAATCAATTATCTATTTTTATGTATTCACGTTATCACGGTATATATGATAGAAAATTAGTTTAATTATTCAAGTTATCTTACTAATTAAAATTTTAGAGAGCATAATATAAAATAACCCCTTTGTTATAATCAAATCATTCATATCAAATCAATACTAATGATTATTTATAGTTTCAATAATTAATCCCTAACATGAGTAAAATTATGAGAATCCGTCTTACGTTTATTTTCAATAATTAACAACTCCATTAAACATTTCCTTATGATCAATTTAGTTAGTTAATCAATACCTTTAGTTTTATTAGTTACTCTTTATTAATCTGCATTTTAAATACAAACCCCCCAACATCAATTTTAGGTTAAGTAATTAATCAACCGTAATTGATCATTACTGATTAAAACACTCCATATCTCTATAGGATCGACTCGTACTCATTCTGTCTAACTTATATTATTTTAAAGTAGGGACTGATCTTGACGTGTCTGCGACAGCACGCATCAATAAATGTCAATACGAACTTAGACTTGCGTCGTAAAACAATCAAATATTTTTTTTATTTTTAATTTTTGTAAAATTATCCTGAAACTCTAGTAATGATACTCCCTCTATCCAGAAATATAAGCAACACTTTCTAATTTGGATTGTACCAAAATGAAGGAAACACACCATTTTTGACAACTTTTTCACCTAAAAATATGATCATAATCATAATCAGCTATATTACACTTCAAAACATCGTCTCACAGCTGGTGCAGCAAACCTAACTATCATTTAAAATCTTGATATTTTAATAAAATTCAAAAGAATTCAATAAACACATAAATCCGTGTGTTAAATTAAATTATTTCTTAATTATGGGTGGAGGGATAAGTTATGTACTTCAACTCTAAGGTAATGAAATAATTTTGTTGCGTCTATGCTAAAACGGATGAAGTAGATACTAGTAAAGATTCATGTAATTGCTGCAGTATGCAGTACCATAGTATGCAGTACTATGGTAGTGATCTATAAAGAGAATATTCTGATAGCGTTTAGTTCAATATTATGAAAGAAAAAGAGGGACAATGACCGAGGGAACACAACGAATAATCGTGACCTTCATTACAAACATTGATCATCATTTTTTCACTTCTTTTTTTTTTTTTTGGGAATAGGCAAACCGATTTCCATTGGCTTAACCTTAAAGTGTAATTTACAAGATCCACATTACATCAAGGTTCATGAGAGCAAACAAGAAAATTACAGAAACAATACAGAGGGGACTAAAACATATCATCTATACCCCTATACAACATTAGAAACAGACCAAATAGCTTCAATAAGCAAAATAGGGCTCTTAGTCTTCAGCTGAAATGTGCGAAGGCAACACTCTTGCCATATAAAATACACAATCGTAGCATGGGCTCTCCTTAGAAGTTTTGCAACTTCAGTTTTGCCTTTGAACACCTTTAAGACCACATGAACCATTCATTCCAAAGATGAGGCTTCATATACTCATTAATTTCAGCAACTCTATCCCATACTCATTCGTAAAAAATAAGTGATTACAAAGTTCTAGACTCTTTCCACATAAGGAACATAGATCATCGAATATGAGCCCTCTCCTACATAGCCATGCTTTGGTGCGAAATCTATCTCTTGTAACCGAACAAATGATAAACACAAAACGAGCTAGAAAAAACATCCTGATGCCACACCAATTTTCACCAATAGACTTTGTCAGTAGAAGAAACCAGCAACTAATTATATGCCTTTTGGACCCTAACTTGTTGCAAACCAGAAACAAGCAAAGGAAAGATCACAAATTTATCCTTCATCAAGTTTTTCCAGATCCAAGAATCAAAATTACTAACAATATCTTGTTCAGGTCTTGATTACACAAATACACACCATTCATCCAACGAATCCACGACTTATCCTCCTTACATTTAATACCCCAAATATTTTTAAATAATAAAGCCATGTTCCACCTCTTCAAATGAAACAACCCAAACCCCTCAAATTTCTTAGGTGTACATATATCATCCTAAGCCATTAATGCTCGACTTTCTTCCTTTGCCTTACCAATCCAAAGATAACCCCGACACAAGTTTTCAATTTCATCAAGCACTACATCAAGAATAATATGTGTTTGAAAGCAAAAGCTCTAAATTCCAAGGATCACAGATCTAATATGCTTAATTCTCCCAACGTAAGACAACAAACAAGTATCCCATGAAGTTATCCTTTTAGTTACCTTATTAATAAAAGGTTGAAACTAAGAAACATGGAGTCCCCTAATTGATAATAGTATGCCTACGTATCGAATGGGCAAAGACCCCCAACTGAAAGCTCATCATAGTTGCCAAGGATCTCTTCATCTCATAAGAAACTCCAGCTATCAACATTGAGCTTTTCAGTGGATTGACATTAAGGCCAGAAACACTAAATAAAAAGTCAAGCTTCTCTTTAATCAAAAGCAAGCTAGGTACAACGGCCTTACACATAACCATTAAGTCATCACGAAGCTTAACTGAACAATATTCTGCTTTTTACACCTAGAATGAAATCTGAAATTATTCTCCTTACTCATCTTCGTGAAGCATCATGCTAGATATTCAATACATAGGATAAAAACATATGGTGATATAGGATTCTTTGTATAAGTCCTCGTCTCCAAGGGAAAAAACCATGTATATCACCATTCGATAAAAAAGCAAAGCAAGGAGAAGAGATGCAGATCATCAAAAAATGCCAAAAAGCATAAAAAAATTAGAAGGCATCTAAGACTTCAGTAATAAACCCTTAATGGATGGAGTCATGTTTTTTGCAATTCAATCTTAGCCATACAATGAGGATAAACATTCTTCCTCTCATAAACATATAAGAGTTCCTGAATAAACATGAGGATGTCAGTCATGTACCTCCCTTTATTAAACGCATTATGAGAATCTGAGACAATAGAGGGCAGAACCTTCTACATCCTTCGAGCCGTAATTTTGGAAATAAGCTTGTATAAACATTGCAGCAGGATATAGGTGTAAAATCCCTGACCTTATAGGCATGAGGGACCTAGGAATAAGGCTTATCATAGTGCTATTGACATGCGCAAAAAACTCAAGTATATCTTGGTTAACCTCAAAAGCAATAATTCCCCAACCCTTCTTAATAGCTAAACAACATGACTATCATTTAACAAAGGCCCCTCATTCATGATATTAGGGTCAAAAGAAACAAATCTATGATGCTCCATACCCGGCAACCCTTGATCAAAAGGTGGAGAGTATACTGTTTAGATCAGATATAATTGAACCATCAGCACATAAGAGGTTAGGAACCCTTTCTCTCCTTCTTTCACCCTACTTAGAATTATAATACGTACCTGAGTACCACTTAGCCTTAGCCATCTATCGAAAGAAGTCAGTCTCATCTACTTAAAGTGTAGCCAATTGCTTCCTTAGCATTTTCTGCTTGGGGAAATCTTCAGCATTAAAAGATTTCATTGACTAAATCTCAGTATTAAGTAATCGACTCGAGCAAGCTACACATTGTGAGAAACATCAGCCAGATTTTCAAAATTCATTTTCTTCAGAAAAGGCTTAAGCAACTTCATCTTTGATGCAACCCTATACATAGCACAACCATTAACTGGTATTTCTCGTATCTGCTTGACTAAGGTAAGAAACACAGGCAACCTTGTCTACATATTAAGAAACTTAAAAGATCGTTTCGAACCCCTTAAGTGTGGAAAGGAGTCACCAAAATAGGATTATGATATGAGAGACTTAGGGGCATAAAAACTACTTAAGATGCATCATATTTATCAAACCAAACCCAATTCCCCATGTTTTGATCCAGTTTTACCCTTATCCAAAAGTCCTCACCCTGATTATCGTATCAAGTATGAAACAAACCTGTAGCAAGAAGATCCTCTGGGCACTGGAACATACTCGGTCGGGCCACTGCAACTCATGTTAGACAACATACTTGACGAGAAGGATCCCGTCAAGTCACTCAGGTCAAACCTTTGGGCAGAGGAATATGCCTGCTTCGAGTGGCTTAACAAGCACGAGCCAGGATCAGTAGTCTACGTAAACTTAGGAAGCATAACGGTTATGACACCGAAACAGTTGGAGTTTGCTTGGGGGCTCGCCAACAGCAAGAAGCCATTCTTATGGATCATTCGGCCAGATATTGTTACCGAAGACTCTGCATTGTTCCTTCCACGAGAGTTTGTCAACGATACAAATGATCGAGGGATGTTGGCCAGCTGGTGTCCGCAGGATCAGGTTCTGAAGCACAGCTCGGTCAGAGTGTTCTTGACACACAACGGATGGAACTCGACTTTGGAGAGCGTCATTGGTGGTGTCCCTGTGATCTCATGGCCGTTCTTCGCTGAGCAGCAGACCGTTGACGGTGGACGCGGTGGTGACTCAAAATCAAACCGCATGAGGCGGCCTTCCCCGCGTGGATCTTGCGTGTGGTGATGCCGCGTGATGATGGCTATAAAAGGAAGAAGATTGATGAAGCAAGGAGAGGCAAGGTGAAGGAGAAAGAGGAGCAGCCGGGGCATTTGGGGAAGAGAAAAAGAAGGAGAAGCAAAGTGCAGATCCGGATTTGGTGAAAGAAAGGGAAAGACAATTTGAGTGGGAGAGAGTGAGGATACTATTCACTAATACACACAAAAACACATTGAGGGTTTAAGGGATTTGTTTTAGAGATTATTATCTCTATCCCTTATTGTGAGATTCT
>JAOVYX010008400.1:0-35193 GCA_035668315.1 Drosera spatulata | reverse complement strand
ACCGAAAAGGAAGGTGCACCTTGTTGGTATAGGTAGTACTATCAAACCATTTAAGCATTTCCTTGGGGTATTACAATCCAAATGATCATTTTTTTTTTATTTTCTTATCTTCTTCTCTCGTGTAACCCTTGGTAAGGGGACCAACACGTTATTGAGCTCCTATAGCTCATGAAATCTATTTTTCTGTGTCTTTCCTCTTCCCTTTGTTTCAGGAGCAAGACTTGGAGAGAAGTGTGATCTAAGTTTTGATGCTAAATGTAACTTGTGTTCCAAAGATAATCTGATTCTAGAAAGAGATGTAAATTTCGCAGCGAATTTGATATTCTGAGTTATGATTCAGTGCATCAAAAGTTTCTAAACTAATGATGTATAAGTGAACTTAATTTAATTCTTATGATTAAGACAGGATGTATAATTTTTGCCTAGGTAAGACGTTGGGCCTAGCGGCAATGACTTTCGGGGCATTGCAACCTTCATTTGACTTTCGATCGCATCTGGTTTGAGGTTCATGTTGATAACATGTTGTAAAATAAGTGCTCGCGTAGGTTAAACCGATTCGCCGATATACCCCGATATGATTTCGTCGGACAATAAATGCCAGAATTAATAAAGTAATTAAACTATTTTAGAGACAAAAAGTGAGAAAGAAAGTGAGATTTTCTTCTCTTAGAATACGTACATAATACCTTACAAATGAGCTCTATTTATAGAACTCAAGATGATTAATTAACACATAATTTTCTCACCTAATTAAGATGATTAGGTTTAATTAATAATTAATTAAATAACTTTTTTAATAGTCTCAAAAGTAGTTGAGATCTGAAAAAAATATCTAACCTTAGAAATAAATACATTATTTTTAAGAGATAATTATAATTAACTAATTTATAACAGTTGGCTTATTATCGCAAATTAATCTAATTTAAGGCGTTGAAACTTACAATGGATACTTTAGTGTAGTTTACTTTGCCTTCTAGTATTTTTTTCTTTTTTTTGTTTTTTTCGTAAGGAATTTGCGAAAGTGATATTCTAGTTAGTACAAGCAATGCTAAAATGTGTAGGCAAATCTAAGCTGTTGTTCTTCAATGGCTGCGGCATTGCATGCTATCATGATAGGACTGAAGGGATCTTGGATGCTTGGACTCCAACTAGTACTCCTCCAAACTGATTCCCTTGCTATCATACAACTGCTCCAAGAACCACCTCCGGGCCCCAGCAACACATCCTTAATTTCCACTACTGTATCGATGTTATCAACTGCTTGCTTATTCTTGAAAGGTTCGTGTTAAACATATCTACAGAGAAGGAAATAGCTTATCCGATTGCCTCGTAAACTATGGACTTCGACTTCCTATTGAGACTCATCTGTTGAAAACTCCACCCGAGGGTTCTCACTTTACCCGAGGCAACTCCTCGTTGTATTTTACCGTCAATAAAATCCAGGATTTATGTAATCTCAAAAAAATTCGTGATAAATTATTATCTTAGAAAATAACAAAAATAGTATATTACTAAACGTTATAATTTATTCGACGAGATATAAAATTTGTTTGTTAAAATTACGATGAATAATGCTAATTATGGATAAATTAAACCGTCATACAAATACGTTGGATTTATTTTTCAAATCCCACTTTCTCTCTTTTCCCCCCACTTCTCATAATTCTTCCACTTTCTTCTTTCACTTCTCCCATCTCATTCACCACTTCATCATCATTCCTTCTCATCATCCATTTCTCATTACTCTTTTCTCCTCTACTCCTCCCACCATTCTCTCATGAAAATTTGGAGACAAACACGAAGAAGAAGACACAATAGCCATGGAGAGGAGCAAGGCTCATCATCAAACACGTCGCACGGCTCAAGCCATCATTCATTGGAGCTCATTGTAGCCACTAATAAGCATGGTAAGTGAAGGTGAACATCACTTATTTGACCTTGTCTCGATATAGACATGGGATCATAAGAACTTGTATGAACGAAAAACATGAAGAAACCATGAATGAAGAAAAATCAGTTTTTTGAGATTCTGAACAACATAATATGCAAGATTAGGAATTTTGTATAAAATCATACTCTCTGAAATAAATTTGGATTTTAATGTATGTTAAGTCTCATATGTTTAGTATCTGACGAAATTGATAAATCATGATTTGAGATTGTAAATCTCAAGATATAAATAAAAATGTATAACTATATCAATCAGTAAAAAATTAGTTACAGAACTGATTTTGTGACTTAAACTGGAATTACACAAAATTACTTAAAAAACGAACCTTATATCAATGGAAAGCCCTTGAAGTCTTCCAGAAAAATTTAAAAATCCAGATTTACAGTTGTATGTAAGGAGTTATGACTTGATTATTGAAAAAAGGTCAAACTGTTTTATCTAGCAAAAATTATAAAATTGAACGAATAAACTGTTAGTATTGGTAAGGTTTCATAATATAAATTTTAATTCAATGGAAAGGTTATGAAGCGTAGTTTATTTAGAATTTTATGAAATAATTTTTGGAGCTGTATACGTGAAGTCATAGATTTAAACGCGTCGAAGGATCATGTTGCGCTGTAAGCCATTTTTCAGATTGTGAAGCAACACGGGCCGTGTCATTATGGGCAGTAAACAATTTTTCAGTTTGTGAGGGAACACGGGCCGTATTGTAGCAACACGGGATTGTGTCACTATGGACATCAATTCCCTGTGTTGTTCAATGCTCAACTCCATATTGTGAACATCATGCACAAGAGTATGCCTTAATACGCGTATCCTATTATATTATGGGACTCGAAGACGCTGCTCGTTGTAATTTAAGGATGAGGCTGAACGTGTGCATGCGAAGAACTGTGATAAAAGATAACGTTTAGATTTATTGTATATGGCGATGCGTATTATTATACAATGAGTATAATAATATGCATTGGATTCTTTGGACGTAGTCACTAAATGTGACTGTCGTAAAATACTGACTACAACTGCTATGTGCTATATGTTAAATACTGAGTGCTGTGGAGTGTTATTCCATGGTGTGTGTTACGTCTTATTTGCTGGTATAATGAGGATGAATGTGTGAAAGAAATGTAAATCCATAAAAAAACGTTGTGTCTGTCGCATGTGTTATACATTGACTTAGTGATAACATTCTTTTATCGACCTTTTGATATAAGGGTATCTCACTACAGGAGACCCTGAACTCCGGTTTGGCTGATGCCCTTTCTCGGATGTTCCTTTTATTAAAGCTGAATCAAGCTTGTTTATGAAATTGAATAAGTCTCGCCAATTGCACAATTATAACATTGAGGGTATCTATTGTTTGTCGTCTCTATGTGATTGATATGATGGTAAGTATAGCAAAATCTTGAGTGAACTATTGAGTGCAGCAGTACCTTAGACTTGGACTGGGGACCTGTCGTGTGACAGTATCATTGTCTCAGTTTGTTTGATATGGAGGTCTTGACTGTCATTACCATAAAAGGTATGACAATAGTAAGTGACGTCGATAATGTCTAGAGTGTTGATGAACGCATGGTTTCGAGCATTGTTACGTGGTGTTAAGTGTGCTTATGTGACTAGGGTGAATCATTGGTATGATTGTGATAATAATTGTGAATACCAGATTGGCATGATAATTCCAGAGTGCTGGAGCAAAGGATTTAAGCGATCATTTCCCTTTTCTTTTATTACCTTCTTCTCTCGTGTAACCCCTGGTAAGGGGACCGACACGTTATTGAGCTCCTATATCTCACGGTTACTATTTTTTTCTGTGTCTTTTTTCTTCTCTTTGATACAGGAGTAAGACTTTAAGGAGAAGTATGATCTAAGATTCGATGCTAGATGTACCTTTTGAGTGAACGGTATTCTGATCTTAGAAAAAGATGTTAATTTCGCTGTAAAGGTAATACTCTGAGATACGATTGAGTGCATCAAAAGTTTCTAAACTAAAGATGTATAAGTGAACTTAGCTTAATTCTTATGGTTAAGCTAGGAAGTATAGTTTTTTGCCTAGCTGAGGCGTTGGGCCCAGCGACAGTGACGTCATATGTATCATTAATAAGTAATAAAAAGTCGGGGTGTTACAGATTGGTATCAGAGCCAAAGGTTTAGGATAGTAATTGAGTTGAATAATTTGGGAATAAGTTAAGCACAATACAAATACGTGGAATATAAGATGAGTATGATATCATGAGTTGTATTGGATTGAACTCATAGGTTGTTCGCTTAATTGGAATTAAAACAGCGGTTGTGTAAATAAGACCAAGCAAGGACAAAACCTTGATATTTTGAGGATATGTTTGGAATGATAAAGGCACTAAGATTTTCTAAAATCATATCAAGATGATATATATCATGTGGTAAATATGCCGTGAAAAATAGGACCGATGTGTCTATCTAAGTTGTAGCTATTGTATGAGGCTCTTGTTTGGTACCGTTACTATGTGTGGTTTGGGATAGAATTTAAGGATAACGAGAAGATATTTTTATAATGGAATAGGACTGCAACATCCATTGAGTACAGTACGAAAGGAATGAGTCAAATGGGTTGAGTAAATAAATGAGATTTACTCTCTGAGACGAGTAATAAATTGATCATGAAGGATAAAAAGATAAATACATGATTTGATATATGTGAGCAATCTTGCTCAAGTATGAAAAGTTCATACACTTGATGTTGGAAGGATAAATTATATATGTGATCTTTTTTACCATCAAGAGAGTAGCAATACCTGCTTAGTGAGAAAAGATACTAGCATGGCTAGACATAGATGTTTCTAACATGATGTAACACATAAATGTGATTTCATAAATGAAGTATGAGAAAAATATGTAGCGATGTAAATTATGGTAGCATAGAGAGCATAAAAAAATGTTTAATTTTTATTAACCTCAGAGGAGTATAACTTTGTGAAATGAACTATAAAGTGTTCGGTTTAGATATGTAGGATAATTGTTATACCTTTGAATATTGATAGTGAAATTTATCAATTATTAATAAATGCATAAAGTTTGAGATGGAGAATGGGAACATATTACACATGAGATGGACATGTTATTGGCATAAGATTGCCATATGTTGAATAATTGAGATGGACAATAGACCTACAGGTTAAGCAAAAATGAGAATCAAGTGGGTTGCCTCCTTTATTTAGATCATCAGTATGAAATGAACTGCTTTGTTGTACCTAATGCATGACAAAGTGATCATAATCAACGATTTCATTTTTTATTCTATGCTGTAATGAAGGGTTATTGAGATTGGAAGAACAAATAGGAAGTAGCAAATGCTGAGTTAGTTACTCCCCTTGGGTTAAATATTGAGCTGGATGCCTTAAAAGCCGTAAGATATCATACGCTTGGATGATAATGATATTTTATTTTGAGGATATAAGTGATGTATTCTCGAATATGTATTTTGGAATAAAGGTTCACCGAATCTCATAAGAATACTCCAATTAGGAGTTAAGAATCTGCTTATTGAGCATTAAAAATATTATTGGATAAACTGTAAGAGACATCGGTTTAAATACATGTTCCATATGAATGCATGGATTGATGACCCAAGAACAAGAAAACACAATACGGTTTGGGATTCACAATAGTGTATCAATTCGAGATTTAACATTTGCCCAAGTTATGACTTCATGATTAGAGATCATATAAAATCAGGTTGGAAAAGGAACTAGAGGGCATATACTGGTGAAGATTTGATATGTTTGTATGCAACGCCCCGGCCAAATCCTTGCTATCGGGTCGTCATCAAGAACTGACAACTGGTCTCACAAACCAACACTAGTCCTTTCGGTGTGCTTTTGGCCTCACTCGCGCACACCCTGAGAAACTTTCCAGGAGGTCACCCATCCCATCATTACTCCACGTTAAGCATGCTTAACTGTGGAGTTCCAAAGTGATGGGCTATCAAAAAGAAAGGTGCACCTTATTGGTATAGGTAGTACTATTAAATCATTTAAGCATTTCTTTGGGGAATTACATACACCCCCACTTAAACAACGCAACGTCCTCGTTGCGACTTCAAGCACGACACACAGCCCCAGAACCTTCCCCCGCTAGGGGGCTGACCTGAACCTCTTGTCCACAAATCGAGTATATGATTAGAGATCATATAGAATCAAGTTGGAAAAGAAACTTGAGGGCATATATTGGTGAAGATTTGATATGTTTGTATGTAACGCCCCGGCCAAATCCTTGCTACCGGGTCTTCATCAAGAACCGCTCGCCAAGCTGACAACTGACTCCACAAACCAACAGTAGTCCTTTCAGTGTGCTTTTGCCTCACTCGCGCACACCCTGAGAAACTTCCCAGGTGGTCACCCATCCCATCATTACTCCACGTTAAGCACACTTAACTGCGGAGTTCCAAAGTGATGGACTACCGAAAAGGAAGGTGCACCTTGTTGGTATAGGTAGTACTATCAAATCATTTAAGCATTTCCTTGGGGTATTACATACACCCCCACTTAAATAACGCAACGTTGTCGTTGCGACTTCAAACACGACACACAGCCCCAAAACCTTCCCTCGCTAGGCTGCTGACCTGAACCTCTTATCCACAAATCCAGTACGTTGTCGCAGGGTTGTTCTGATACCATACTGTAACGTCCCGGCCAAATCCTTGCTACTGGGTCGTCATCAAGAACCGCTCGTGAAGCTGACAACTGGCCCCACAAACCAACACTAGTCCTTTCAGTGCGCTTTTGGCCTCACTCATGCACTCCCTGAGAAACTTCCCAGGAGATCACCCATCCCATCATTACTCCACGTTAAGCACGCTTAACTGTGGAGTTCCAAAGTGATGGGCTACCGAAAAGGAAGGTGCACCTTGTTGGTATAGGTAGTACTATCAAATCATTTAAGCATTTCCTTGGGATACTACATTGTAAATCTCAGATTTTGATTATTGAATTGAAGAAACTTATATCAAATTTTGGAATATAAATAAGTGTAACGCCCCGAAATCCACGTCAGATGACACGTTGCCATTATGCCGTCATGAACCGGATCCGTGACAAGGCCAAATAAACCATATGGTTCTTAGGTACAGAAGACAAGGTAACGTAAAATAATATGAACTGAACGTATTTGCATTACGTCATTTCAGTAACGAAAATAGTTCACAATAATACATATTCACTTGGATTGATCCCAAAAGCCAAAGTTTAATCACAGATTCAACGAAATGATCATATTTAATATATTAACCAAAAGTGGTGAATCATCTACATGCATACGAACCCCCAAGCTACTGGGTTCTGTCTTCAACCTGTTGATTTTCTGCAAATGGAAACACATAACCAGTGAGCTAAAAGCTCAACAACCTAGAGTGTATGGAATGCATTTGCAGGGCATTACCCCAACTATGACGAATCGGTGAGTCTCAGTAAAATATTTTAATACAATTCTAAAATATGGGCCGCCGTATAATATTTAATCTTCACATCTTTTATGTCTTTTTTTTTTCTTTATTAATGCAAGGTTATGACTCGACTCATAAGACAATTCCAAAGATGTGGCAGACGCAAATTACAAAGATAACATGTCAATCGTCGGTTCGGGCTACACATATGATCACATTTCATTTCCATTCGAGCAAGTACCTCGCAGCTTTCGTGCGTCGCATCCAATTGTGCCTTCTCAACGATCGAAGCTTCGGAAGCTGTCATTGAGGAGGACCTCCCTGCAAAGAGTCACTCGATGACCCAGTCACCAACGGGTTCAGTACCATTGCATGCATACGAAGAGAGTGAGTACGTCGCCCACCGCTCCCTAGCTAGTTCCTCACCCATAACGTGACGATGACCTAAAGATTTAAACACTGGAGTCTACTGACTCAGCCAACGGCCATGTTTCAGGCTCAGCCAACGGCCATGTTTCAGGCTCAACCAAAGCCATGTTTCAGGCTAACCAAAGTTGATGATCCCAACAGATCAAAGAAGAAAGTCTGAAGCTTGACCTTCATGACATTCTCAAGGAAAATGACTCATGGCCCAATAAATTGAAGAAGGGACACACTATGCTCGACGTTCTTCACACAAGGACACATGCATTGTTTTTATTCGTTTTTTTTTTTTTTGTTTGTTTCTTTACATCACATAGATAGTATGATCAAACCTAATGCCCAGTGTCCTTTTTATTTAACATTTGATAATCGTTTTCATTCATTTTTCCTTGGAGAATACTTTATGTTGTAAGGATGTATATAGCAGTCCATAATACCCTAATAGGTCACATCACACATATAACACAACATTCATCTCAGATCTCGATTTTAAAGTCAAGACTTGTTTTTTATAACCCGATCCCCTCATGGTATACATACAATACCCTTTGTACGTAACAACCCCATGATTATATATATATACCCTTTGTACGTAACAACCCCGTGATTATATATATAACGTGATGTACCGTAATACCAATGCTACGTATATGCAATGTGTCATTCCCGAGGCATTCTCGGCCTAAGATACTTATGTATCACTACCCCATAACCAATATACATATCCAAAAAAAGTCAAAAATTACTCATACGTACACATCCATGCAACACCATGCATACATAAGTTATCAAAACCCTGATTTCTCCTCCGGTCATCAACCAATCCTTTTCACATTTCACCCCGTCGCCCTCCCTGCGGTATTCACCACATCACGACACGCATATCACATCATAATATGTATATTATAAAGTACGAGACAGATCGAGAGGGACATGTTACCTTTAAAGCATGTAAATCCCTAGTTTGTTTTCAAAGACCGAAAACCCTAACAACTTCAACCCGATTTCCACAAGACACGATGCTACCCCCTGCTGTCACCATTGTCCCTGCTATTCATGGTGGAGTTATACTGATTGAAGATCCTTGCAAGAAACCCTAAGAAACCCCGCTTGATTTTCGAAACCCTTGAACCCTAGGAGATTAAACCGAGATCAAGAACACCCTCAGCTCCTGTCCGATTTGCTGCTGTTCTGGATGATGATGATGTTTTGAAGTTGAGGTTGTGGTAATGGTGTTCGGTACGATAAAGAAGATGATGATGATCGTGCAATGAGATGAGTGAAGAACGAAGGTAAGGTGATGATGATCTGTAAGGTTTGTGTTTTGGGTTTCTGTTTTGTTTCAGGTGCAGAAAAACAGATGAAGAAGAAAATGAGATAAAGAAAAAGAAGTGAGATGTGTGTTTGTTGTTCTTCAGCGCAGGACAATGAAATGAAAAGGAGAGAGAAGTGAGTATGTATGTGTGTGTTTATATATAACAAAACAAAGAAATCATGGTATATGCAAGTGGGCATATATGCAATATTCATGATGATAATGCATCAGAGAATTTCGGCTTGATTGTGTGGGAGGATGTGCACCCATTGACAATTCAACATATCACACTTTTCAATCCTTACATATCTCGATCGATATATTATTTATCCGTGTTTTATAATATTTATCCTCCGATAATTAATCCATGTCGATTTAATTATCCCAAATAATCCAACATTATATTTGATTTAATAATCAAATATTTTCGGGGTTAAATCTGTAACCAATAAGCGCGACTTTTTAACTCCATAACGTTTATTTATTTGTCACGTTTATTTATCCATAACGTTATTTCTTCGTAACGTTATTATCCGTAATGTTATTTCGTTACTTAAACACATTTCTATCCGCGCATTATTAATATACGTACGTTACGTATATTTTTATATTGCTTCCCTTTACATACGTACGTTACGTTTATTTTTATATTGCTCCCCTTTACATACGTATTTTACATATATAATTATATTGCTTCAATTAATATACGTACTTCAGATTTTTTTTTATATTGAATTTTTTTTCAGGGTATTATAGAAAGGATAAAATATGAGATAAGTCAGTGCTATGTTAACTATTATTGAAAAGTATAATGATGCGTGAAACTTAAACACTCAATGACAATTTGTAATTGGAGATATATATGAAGTTGTATTGTTTATCACATATGAGCTTCCAGAAAAACATGGAGTACAAACTAAGTACTGAGAACTGTGACAAAAGGGTAGGAAACCTTTCAGAAAGAATTTGGAGATTTCATCTTCTTAATGCAATACATATCCATAAATATCAATAGATAGTTTGACAAGACTGGAAACTTCAGCGATAACGAGAAAATTTTCTCATGTTCAAGAATTTCTTGGGATATTCTGAAATTAATATTTTAGAATAAAATTGAGAGCGGTAGAGATAGAGAAACGAATTATAACCTAAACTTGAGCTGTAAATAAGGATTGCCTTCATGGTAAAAAAAAGAAGAAAAAAAGAGTAAGTTATGGTGTTCAAGGTTGATATTTGTATACTGAAACTCAAGTATATGTTATATCTTCTATTCTATTCACCCAGGATTCTAAAATTCAGTAATATCTCCGAATCAATCTTACTTACCTTGTGCTAAATAAATTAGAGTTGCATTACGGTGGTTGCTTAAGAGCAGTGAGGTTAGGTTGAACTCGACATGGATCAATATCTGAACAATCATGGTAATATGATGGGACAATGAGATTTTAGATTATGTTAAAGATTGAGATATCAAATCTTGATCTCGTTTGTCTTGCTTGATAAAGTTATCCATGCATGACAATCGGGTCACTTCGCAGATCAACATGATCATGGAGATAAGAAAATGTAGATTTTGGTTAGATTACATCTTTGATTTCCTTTATACTTTAAGTAGTATAAATAAGGAGCGAAACCCCATTGAACTTCTTCATGGTTCAAAGATCAATCCTTCTTATAAATCATCAAAGAGAAATACAATGCATCCGATGATCAAGCAAGTAATGAAGTTCTTCTTTGGAGTGTTGTTTGTAATGGCTTTCTACTTTGCACTCATTGATCGGGTGATCAGTATCATTAACATTTTTCTTCACAATGCCTAAGGAGTTGGATGTGTGGAGCGATATGTCATGATATCAGTTGTATTAGTCTTAGGACCTATATGTTTGATCTTATATTGTAGTAGGTAGAGATGAGACTGTAAGATGATGTTAGGCGATATTAATAAAATTTCATATTTTGATGGTTGATCTTTTGGGAATAATAGTCAGATATAAGACTTTATATGCTCTGACAATATTACAATTATAATTGAAGATTATTAAGATTCACAGTGATGCTCATATAGATGAGAATATAGAAGAGAACGATGATCGTGGATTTTGATAACAAAAGAATGTGCCATCACGTGACATTGAGGAAACATGCACTGGTCGTAACACTTGAAGTAAGGAATGAGAGCTATACACCCATTGTCTTTATATCTGTACCCTTAAAATATTCCGTATTAGAGATGTGCACATGTGTGCTTTCTGAGTATAGACTTTCGTGTGTTCTTTTATTGCTTATCAATGCTGATATATGGTAAACCTAAAGTTGTTATTTATATAAGTGAAAAATCTCTTGGACAACAAAAATAGTTGTCTATGGTATTTGTACGACCATATATAGTTAAAGTATAGTTTATGTTCACTATACTGGTTGAATCCACTAGTGGTTGCTTATGCTGTTTTATATATCATAAGTTATAAATCATATAGGTTCAGATGTCAAAGGAAATACGCTTATGTTTGAGGATGTCGAAAAAAAAAAAAAATTCCTCTGAAATTGGTATTTTAGAATAGGAATTGAGAATTGTTGAGAAAGAAAATCTATCTTCATGACAAAGATTACAATAAGTTATTTGTGTAAGTGATTAAGTTGTTATACAGAAGCATAAGCATATGCCTACTTCTTGGATTGGTAAACCAGGATTTCTATATTTGGTACTGTCAAAAAACTTATTTTCTTTGCTTCATGCTAAATATTGGGATTGAATTGTGATGGTTATCTGGGAATAACAAAATTGAGTTTGAGTTTAACATGGATCAATAAATGATCAAATCAGTGAGGAGATAACGGGATCTTGGATCATGCATAAAAATTGGATTATCAAATCCAGATCTCATTTGTCTTTGCTACGCAAAGTCCCCCACGCGTGATAAATGAATCACACGCATTTCAAAATCCAGATCTTGTTTGTCTTTGCTACGCAAAGTCCCCAATGCGTGATAAATGAATCACTCGTAGTTCAAAATCCAGATTTCCTTGGATTTTGTTTTGACTCTTCCTAAATACTAAGTACTATAAATAGGAGGTGAAACCTCAGCGTACGCTTCACCGGTTTAGAGTTTCATTACCACCACAACTCACAATGCACTCGATGTTCTCTGTACTGAATCTATTCGAGGTACCTCTATGTTCTCTGTCAGTGATCATAGTAGGTTGCATTGCGGCTTTCTTCTTTATAATGCCGAAAACATTGGAACTTCTGATGCTTTATGCTTTCATTCCACTAGTGTTTTACCTAAAAATTATAACAGTGATCCTACTCAGTCGTAACTGATAGGGGGAAGCTTATGTGATATCAATAAAGAGTTATTTGAAGTCCAATGTGATTTGAGGGTTATTTTAGTGGGTATTTTGGATACGATAATGATTAAGAGTGTCATTGGACCCTTGTCATGGTCATGACACTGTTAAAGATTATTGGATTGTGTGAAACAAAGGTGACACGGTCTTGACAGCCCTTGTAATGATTATAACAGACGGATATAAGCTCTATTTGATTTTCTTTGCGCATCACGATCATGACAGAGCACAGTCACGATCATGAGACATCAATAATACCACATTCATTTAATGGTAGTTCCTTGATTCTCTCGTTTTCTAGTTTCGAGAACGAAACCTTTTTAATGAGGGAAGAATGTAATACCCAAAAAATTTCGTGATAAATTATTGTCTCAGAAAATAGCAAAAATAGTATATTATTGAACGTCATAATTTATTCGACGCGGATATAAAATTTATTTTTTAAAATCACGATGAAAATATGCTAATTATGGGTAAATTAAACCCTGTCATACAAATATGTGGGATTTATTTTTCAAATCCCCACTTTATCTCTTTTCCTTCCACTTCTCCTAATTCCTCCACTTTCTTCTTTAGCTTCTCCCGCACATTTCACCCACCCCATTCCCCACTTCATCATCATTCCTTCTCATCATCCATTTCTCATTACTCTTTTCTCCTCTTCTCCTCCCACCATTATCTCATGAAAACTTGGAGATAAGCACGGAGGAGAAGACACAATAACCATGTAGAGGAGCAAAGGGGTCAAAACTCGGCCTCATCATCAAATACTTCGTACGGTTCAAGCCGTCATTCGTTGTAGCCATTGATGATCATGGTGAGTGAAGATGAGCATTACTTGTTTGACCTTTTCTCGACATAGAAATGGGATCATAAGAACTTGTATGAACGAAAAACATGAAGAAACCATGTATGAAGAAAAATCAGTTTTTGAGATTCTGGACAGCATAATATGCAAGATTAGATATTTTGTACAAATTCATATCCTCTGAAATAAATTTGAATTTTAATGTATGTTTAACTCTCATATGTCTAGTATCTGATGAAGTTGATAGATCAGGATTTGAGATTGTGAATCTCAAGATATAAATCAAAACGTATAAGTATATCAATCAGTAAAAATCTGATTATAGAACTGACTTTGTGGCTTAATCTGAAATTACACAAAAAAGATTTAGAAAACAAGCCTTTTATCAATGAAAAGCTCTTGAAGTGTAGTTTTTAGAACAGTTTAAAAATCCAGATTTGGAGTTGTATGTAAAGAGTTATGAGTTGATTAGTCAAGAAAGGTCAAACTATCTTATCTAGCAAAAAAATATAAAATTGAATGAATAAACTGCTATTATTGATAAGGTTTCATGATATAAAATTTATTCAATAGAAAGATTATGAAGTGTAGTTTATGTAAAATTTTACAAAAAAAAGTTTTGAAGCTGTATACATGAAGTAATAGATTTAAATACGTCGAAAGGTCATGTTATGCAGTAAACCATTTTTCAGATTGTGAAGCAACACGGGTCGTGTCATTATGGACAGTAAGTCATTTTCTAGATTATAAAGCAGCACAGACCGTGTCATTTGTTGACAGTAAGCCATTTTCTAGTTTGTGAGGGAACACGAGCCGTGTCAGTATAGATAGCAATTCCCCGTATTGTTCAATGCTCAACTCCATAACGCGAACATCATGCACAAGAGTGTCTTAATACGCGTATCCTATTATATTATAGAACTCGAAGACGCTGCTCGTTGTCACTGAAGGACAAGGCTAAACGTGTGCACTCGAAGAACTGTGATAAAAGGTAAAGTTTAGATTTATTGTATGTGGCGATGCGTGTTATTATACCGTGAGTATAATAATATATTTGATTCCTTGGACGTAATCACTAAATGTGACTGACGTAAAATACTGACTGTAACTGTTATGTGCTATGTGCTAATATTGAGTGCTGTGGAGTGTTATTGTGTGGTGTGTGTTATGTCTTATTTGCTAATATAATGAGGATGAATATGTGAAAGGAATGTAAATCCATTATTGGTGACATAACTCCGTGGTATAAAACATAGAGAACGTTGTGTCTGTCGCATGTGTTATACAGTGACTTAGTGGTGATATTCTTTCATCGACCTTTTGATATGAGGGTATCTTACTACAGGAGACCCTGGGCTCCGGTTTGGTTGATCCCCTTTCGCGGATGTTCCTTTTGCTAAAGATGAATAAAGTTTATCTATGAAATTGAATTAGTCTCGTCAATGGCACAATTATAACATTGAGGGTATTTATCGTCTGTCGTCTCTATGTGATTGACATGATGATAGGTATAATAAAGTCTTGAGTGAACTGTTGAGTACAACAGTGCGTGAGACTTAGATTGTGGACCTGTCGTGTCATAGTGTCATTGTCTCAGTTTGTTTGATATGGAGATCTTGACGGTCATTACCATAAAAGGTATGACGATATTAAATGACGTCGATAATGTCTAGAGTGTTGATGGACGCAAGGTTTCGAGGATTGTTACATGATATTAAGTGTACTTATGTGACTAGGGTGAATCATTGGTATGCTTGTGATAATAATTGTGAATGTCAGATTGGCATGATAATTTCACAGTGTTGGAGCAAAGTATTTAAGTGATCATTTTCTTTTTCTTTTGTTACCTTCTTCTCTCGTGTAACCCCTGGTAAGGGGACCGACACGTTATTGAGTTCTTATAGCTCACAGTTACTATTTTTCTGTGTCTTTCTTCTTCTTTTTGATACAGGAGTAAGACTTGAAGGAGAAGTGTGATCTAAGATTTGATGGTAGATGTAACTTTTGAGTGAAAGATATTCTGATCTTAGAAAGGGATGTAAATTCGCTGCAAAGGTAATATTCTGAGATATGATTGAGTGCATCAAAAGTTTCATAAGTAATGAAACTTTTTTGTATAAGTGAATTTAGCTTAATTCTTATGACCAAGTCAGGAATATAATTTTTTGCTTTGAGACGTTGGGCTAGCGATAATAACGTCATATGTATCATTAATAAGTAATGAAAAGTCGGGACGTTACAGCTTTGGCCCCATTTTCGACCAAAAAAATAAAATAAAAAATGTGGACAACCACCCCTTAATTTATCATAAATCGGTCTTATGTAGTAGACAATTGAGACAGTTAAACTTTGTGTTCTCTTTTTACTTTTTATCTGATTTAATATTTTTCCTTTCATAACAGTAGTAGCGGTTCCAACTATTTAGGCATCGGTTATAAATGCTACCAGAGATGTGTCTATGATAACTATTTTCAATGTTACCATAGATAGGCTTTTTTAAAGCTTTGTAAAAAAAAAAACCTCTATCATAATGATCTATTATAGTGGTTAAACAATGATAACGATTACTTATATACTATCATTGATTCATGTATAAGTATTTTAATCAAAACCTATAGTGACAATTAAAAATCTATGGAGACAATGAAAAATCGCTATCATAGAAAACTGTAGCAATTTTTGCATACCCGCTACAAAGAAATGTTATCAAAAACTTCACATGTTGTAGTAGGGGTTGCGTTAAAATCATTCATCTTGATTGATTTTTTATCAAAAAAAATAATAAAAAATTAATAAGTTCCATTCTATCATAGAACAAAATATTCAACAAATTTTTTTCTTATTTGGTAAAAAATAAGCTAAGTTTTCGCCACTAGCAATCCCATGCAAGAATCTTGTACAAATAGTGCCAACTATATTAGTATTCTCCAACTCAACTCTGCCACAAAAAGAAAAAGGAAAACAAAGAAGAAGAAAGTCTTGTACATATGAACGCAAGTGAAGTTTTAACAAAGAAATTGGCCTGCACCTCTCTTTACTCTTTAGCTACTACAAGAGATAAGAATAATAATGACATCGTACCAAAAAGATAAAAAAAGTATTGTATCACTTGGTGCAAAAACAAAAGCTTGGTCATTGGATCAGTACATTTCAGCCTTATACTTTTGACTTGTGAACTGTGATAGTATTCGATAATGAAAGTCCCATTAACTCAGAACATGATGGAATACCATCGATTTTTGACAAAAAAAAAAGAAAAGAAAAGGGTTTCCCACTTAGGAAAAATACATGAAAGAGCTAGAAAATGGACCCAAGCTGCTCCAATTATCTCTCTTACATGAGAAGGCTGTTGCAAAATACTTATTGGTTCTTTCAGATCTTTTTTCTGCCTTATCATGATAATAGACAATAATATTGTTTTTTTTGTTTTGTTTTTTTTTTTTGATAATGATAATATTGTCTTTTCAATTGGCATACCACAATCACGCAACAAGTATACAAAGTTAACACTCGATTAGTCAATTTCTTTCTTTCTTTTTCCATTGTGAAATTTAATGTGTTTAATTCTTTTATTTAATTTTTCTCGTTTTTTATTGTATTTCTTAATATTCTATCCGATTTAAGACGTATCTATTAAAAATATAACATATCGACCTGAATATATAAATACTACTCCACTGTTAAAACTCAAAAAACCATAAAATTAGCAAAATAACAAAAAAAAATATACTAATTAAAAAACTAACGATTTAGTTTATCGTTTTCAATGGTGATTTCGGATGTTTATCAAGTAAACATGCCTTGGACTCGTACTTTTTCTTTTTGGTTTGGCGGTATTAAATGCTTTTGTCTTTCAACATTTATTGTTTGTGCTGCTTTTCCTTTTCATAGCTAGTAGTCATCCACTATTGAGCAAATTATGAATGTTCGGCACTATTGAGTAAACTATTTGAGCAAAAAGGCTATGCTCCACTAACATAGAAAAAGAACAATATGTCAAAAAAAAAAAAAAAAAAAAAAAAAAAAAAAAAAAACATACAACAAAGAACAAAAACGTGTTATTCTGATTCCGGACCAACATCCATTCTTTTCATTATGTATTTATTTTTTTTTAAATTCGAACTCTGTCCTGATTAGACTAAATTATATTTCAGTCTCTGTTGTTCGATATTTTTGGACAAACATAAATCCTCCCTTCATTTTATATTATCTAACACGTGATTTTATGTGTGTATTTGTGTAAAATTTAATCAAGAAAGAATATCTTTTTAGTATTGGGATTTGCTATAACAATGTGAAAGAAAATAGCGGATATACTGTATCAGATGATGATTATTTTGATATTTTTTATATAAAAAGATTATTAAATGAGATATATTGTATATATTTTGAGACGATTCAAATAGATAACTATTGTATATAATATAAAATGAAGAGAGTATATGCTTAAGTACAACAATATTTACATATGATAAAAAGAGATAATTATCAAGAAGAACACTTTTTGGTTTTCTTTTTTCTATGGGACAATCCTATTTTTAAATATTACGTAGAGAACTATTAAAATAAATTATTCCAAAACTATCCTCTCCTAACTCTATAAATATAAACAAACAAACCCTACTTTTCATACCATTACATCCATCACGTCGTACACATTCAGTTTTCAAACCACCTCCACCACGATCTTCTCCCTAAACCATGAACACCATCGCCTCCGCCTCCGCCTCCTCGTCTCCTCCGCCTCTGTTCTTCTCCGTCTCGTCGTCGAATCCCCCACCATCACCGCTGTTTTTTTCGTTGTCGCCAACCATCAGACATCTCCTTCTCCGACGACGTGGGACAATCTCCGACGAGACCCGATCTCGATTGGCCTCGATTTCCTCAGGCGAAGCCGCGAACGTCACAATTGGTTTGGGATTTGGGATCCTGTTTGTGCCTAGATTGTTTGGTGTAGTGTTTTTGTTCTGCTTGTTGTGGACAGGGTTTTGGTTGTTGTGACGTGATTGAAGATCTGCGACGTAGGTTGATGGCCAACTTAATTTTTTCCGATGTACAATCAATTTTTACTGACGTACAATTAATTTCTATTAGCGTACATCAATTTTTTCCTCGACGTACAACTAAGTTTCTATTGATGTACATCAATCTTTTTTGCGACGTACAACTAATTTCCTTGTGGACTGCAATGATATGCCGATGACAATAATGACGTTTATCTCAAAAAACTACAATTTTAAAAAATATATTTATCAGTGTTTTTTTTTTTGAAAATATATCAAATCAGGATCTTTGATTTATTTTTGTTTTCTTTTGTAAGTGTAAGGGACAAATTTGGTATAAATTATATGATTATTAAAAAATGATCTTTCATATAAACTTAAAAAATATGATTGTTCTATAAGAAAAAAAAATCTAAAACGTGACCGTATACATAATTCTCCCAAATAAAAACCAATGGCCAAAACAATGAATATTTCAGATTTCACACTAATGTTTCCATTTTCCATGATTATAACAAAATACACAAAGAAGTTTCCACACCATCAAGCTCAAGACGAAGAAAAGGGAAAAAAATTAAAATTCAAAAATTCAAAACCTTCGCACAGTAAAACTCATACTAGTTCTAAAGTTTCCCACCCAAAATCCAAATTGAATCACACGACTATACCATTCCCAACATCAAGCCTCGTAGTCCCATACACAGGCAATTCTTCCCTGTACCTTTCGATCCCAATCTCCGTCAAGTTCTCCAACTCGAACAAATCCGAGCTACAACAACTCCGATCATCTTCGTCTTCGTCTTCATCGTCTTCATCGTCGTCGTCATCTTGGTGACGATATTTCTCCAACAGCTCCATCGCAGCCTCCTCGATCCTCCTCCTTCCTTCCTCCATTATCCTCACCCTAAACTCGTCGTCCACATAGACCGCCATTCTCTCCTCGTGTGAACGACGTTTTGAATCTTCGGTTACGGGACAGAACCTGACGGATCTTTTTCCGGTCTGCTGCTCGTGCCGCCCAGCTGACGAAGGCGTCTTGTTGAGACACGATCGAGATAACGAGGACGCAGTCGAGCAGGTCGATGAGCTCGAATTTGCGGGCGATTTCAGGTCCTTTTCGGATTTGATCGCTTCGTTGATCGGAGGAGATGAGATTTTCGGCTTCTTTGCGGCGAAGAGAGAGTTGATGAAGGATGCTAATTTGGCTCCTGGAGATATCGGATTCTGCCTCGATTTCTTCATATTTCCATCAATCTTAGACATTGATTTCGATTTCGTCACAGTCGCCACGGTTGATTGATCGCGGTGGTTTCTCGGATCCGATAACTGTCTGATCTGTGGCTGCTGCTGATGGTTTAATCTGGTACGGATCGGCTTCAATGATCCATGAAAAGGCTCCGATGATTCCGATAATGACGAGAACACTGCGCTCGAATCCGACGAGCTGGACGACGAATTCACCAGTTTCTGCGCCTCGAATCCACGATCAGTCTTCAATGAGGTTTTCGAGGATTCGTGGGAGTGATGATCTGCGGTGGAGATTCGACGGAGTATGTCCTTCTCCGCCGCCTTCTTAATCCACTGATGGATCAGTTGAGCTCGCGATGAAGATTTGCTCTCCCGTCCACAACTCCGAGTTTTCTCCGTTGATTGTTCGAAGAAAACGGACTCTTCTTTTTGTTCACTCTCGTGATTAGTTTTCCGTAAGTGTTGATCGATGGAGGATTCGTCGAATGATCGGTAAATCGCGTCGAGGAGGGACGACGAGAACGACGGCGAGTACTCTCGGGTGGAGTTCCGGTGGTGACGGTAACTGCGTTGCCGATGAGATTGCTCGTATTTGCTCATTTCTGATTAATAAGTGATGCCAAAACTTGAGCAAAATGGAAGCAGGAAACTGAACAAGCGTGCAGTGGAAGAAAAGAAGAGATTATTAACGTGAGAATGGAGAGAAAAGAGTGGGATTTAGCAATGATGATGAGAGGCAGGGGATGAAGATTCAATTTATGACAATAAAAAGACACTGTGTCAGAAGAGAATTTGAAAGAGAATATTATTCATTGAGGCACTCAATGTGTCAGTGTGCGAGGCGATTGATGTGGTGAGAGTGACTTGGGTGGGATGAAAGAAACAAAGCCGAATTTCACGGGGGAGAGGGAGACAGAACAGCGGATGAAACATGAAAGGATGGGAGATGGGGGGAGAGGTGTGCTGTGGGGAGCGGAAGATGTACGTGATGTTTTTATAAGATGGATGAGGAGGGAGGCTGAGCTGGAAGGAGATGATTAGGAGACCATAGTGTGGTTCGCACAGTGTCAAATCGGAACATGATTAAGTACACAATCAAATACGAGAGGTTTTATGATGGAGTGACCCACCTAGAGATGAGACGGAACCGATTCGGAATAGATCCGGACAGATCAGTTCTTGCTCTATCAATTTTATCCTGTTTTTTATTTTCTTTTGGTGAAAGAATAGATCAAAATTTCTTTGGTTTATTTTTTTTCATTTGATTTCTATTTCGATTCGTATCCGTAAATTATTTCGTCAATTTGTTCCGTATCCTGTTAATCCGCTTCATCACTTCGTCTTTTTTAAATTCTCTTTATTAATGCATAAGTTGTTAATGTTATTAGTATCACATATAATTCGAAACCAATTCTATAATCCGCTCCATCACTTCATCATTTTTAAACTCTCGTCATTTTTAATGTTATTAGTATCACATATAATACGAAATCAGTTCAGATTAACTAAAATTCGTTTCGTATCCTTTTAATCCGTTCCATCACTTCGTCATTTTTTAAATTCTCCAATTCTATCTTGGAAAACAAAAATCAAATACCAGTTAAAATGACATTTTCTTTGTGCAAATGTCTAACGCCGCGGAGGGCCCTGCAGCCACAGGTCAGTCCGGAACACAAGCATCGAGATCGCCTCGAAACCAGCCCAAACCCCCACCACGAAGGGTGCATTCAATGAATCTCCAGGAGACGTTGCAAGGCAGAGCTGCAGTGACCGATAATCTTCAACTTCTCTTCTGTTCAGCTTATGTGCTCTTTGATACTAGTGCAACTTATTCTTTTGTTGCCAAGTCTTTCCTTGAAAAGTACGGTATTGTGATGAAACCCATGTCTAACTTGCTATACATCGTGTTGCCTACGGGAAATATTGTGGGATGCAGACGAGTAGTGTCTTATGCTTCAGTTGAGATAGGGGGTGAAAATTTTCCCATAGATCTTGTAGTATTTGATTTGGGGGATTTTGATGCAATTCTGGAGATGTCATTATTAGAGAGATATAGGGCTACCACACACCGTGACAAGAAGGTAGTTCGAGTCACTACTCCTAGGGGTGGAAAGTTTGTCTGTCACGGTGAAGGATCGAAACCTGAAGTGACAATCGTATCTGCTTTAACGGTGAGCAAGCTTCTGAGGAAGAGTTGACAGGAGTACTTGTGTCACATAGAGGTCCCTACCGTGGAAGAGAAAGGGGTGTCAGAAATCCCAGCTATGTATGAATATCCTAACGTCTTTTCGGATGAAATTTCGGAAATGCCATCCAGTAAAGAAGTTGATTTCTCTATTGAACTAATACCAGATGCAAACCCTATATCCAAGACACCTTACCATATGACGCCGACAGAATTGAAGGAATTAAAGACTCAGTTGGAGGATTTGCTCGAGAAGGGTACATTCGACCAAGTGTCTCACCTTGGGGCGCGCCTGTGCTCTTTGTCAAGAAGAAAGACGGGAGCATGAGATTGTGCATAGATTACTCGGAGTTGAACAAAATCACCATGAAAAATCGATATTCACTGTCACGTATTGATGATCTCTTTGATCAGTTGCAAGGGGCAAAGGTTTACTCCAAAATAGACCTATGCTCTGGATATCATCAACTACGTGCCAAATCCATAGACATTCCAAAAACTGCCTTTCGAACGCGGTATGGTCATTATAAGTTCATTGTCATGCCTTTCGAACTCACTAATACGCCTGCTGTGTTCATGGATTTGATGAATAGGGTCTTTAAACCCTATATTGATCAGTTCATTGTTGTCTTCATTGATGATATCTTAATCTACTCCAAAACTCCACAAGATCACGAGAATCACCTTCGAACTGCCCTGTAAACCCTTAGAGAAAACCAGCTTTATGAAAAACTCAAGAAGTGCGAGTTTTGGCTGGAAGAAGTTGCCTTCTTGGGACATGTGATCTCGGGAGAAGGTATCAAGGTCGATTCAAAAAAGATCGAAGCAGTGTTGGAGTGGGTTAGGCCTATAAGTGTGACAGATATCAGAAGCTTTCTGGGGTTGGCAGGTTACTACCGTCAGTTTGTGGAGAATTTCTCAAAGATAGCCATGCCTTTGACTAGTCTTACGAGTAAGAATACGAAGTTTGTTTGGTCGGAAAGCTGTGAGAAGGCGTTTCAAGAACTCAAGAGAAGTCTTACCTCAGCTCCGGTGCTTACACTTCCCTCCGGTGAAGAAGGGTTCTGTGTGTACAGCAATGCGTCCAAGCAAAGACTTGGGTGTGTGCTCATACAACACGGGAAGGTGATAGCTTATGCATCAAGGCAATTGAAGCCATATGAGCTAAATTACCCGACGTATGATTTGGAGTTAGCAGCGGTGGTGTTTGCAATTAAGATTTGGAGGCATTACCTCTATGGTGTGTTTTGCAAAATCTTCACCAACCACAAGAGCCTGAAATACATCTTCACTCAGAAGGAGTTGAACATGAGACAACGAAGATGGCTGGAGTTGTTGAAACACTATGATGTCGATATTCAGTATCATCCCGGAAATACGAATGTGGTGGCTGATGCTCTAAGCAGAAAGGTTCGGGGTACGGAAGGGAACTTGTATATGATGGGGATTACCCAGGATGTGCTAGCTGATGAGTTTCGTAAGATGGAGATCGGGGTTCGTGCTGAGACAGCAACTGGAAGACTCTCTGAAATACAAGTGTGCTTAAACCTCCACGAGGAGATAGCTCAATCATAATTGACTGATGCTGCGTTTTAAAAGATGAGGGAAGAAGCTCAAAAGTGAACAACAGCGGTGTTTGTGATTCATGAAGACGGATCACTGCGATTCCAGAATCGAATTTATGTACCCAATGATAAGGTGGTGAAAATAAAGATTCTGGAGGAGGCTCACCAAAGCCTTTATTTCATTCATCCAGGGGGTACTAAGATGTACCATGATCTGCGGAAGTGTTATTGGTGGAGCAATATGAAGCGAAAGATTGCTGACTTTGTCAGCAAATGTCTGGTCTGTCAGCAAGTGAAGATTGAACATTAACGACCGGATGGATTACTTCAACCGCTAGAGATATCAATATGGAAGTGGGATGCGATATCCATGGACTTCGTGGTTGGTCTTCCTAGCACGGTTGGAGGGCTGAACTCTATCTGGATGATCATGGATCGTTTGACAAAGTTCACACATTTTCTACCAGTCAAGAACACATGGAGTGTTGAACGATTGGCTCAGGAGTATATAAGGACCATTGTGTGACTTTATGGAGTTCCTAGCACAATAGCGTCTGACAGGGACATGAGATTTCAATCTCGGTTCTGGCAGAGTCTGCAAGAAGCTCTTGGTACGCGGTTGAACTTCAGTACTGTCCTTCACCCTGCAACTGATGGTCAAACGGAACGTATAATATAGACTCTGGAAGATATGCTGCGAGCATGTGCTTTCGATTTTCAAGGCTCTTAGGATCACCAATTGCCATTGATCGAGTTTACATACAATAATAGCTACCATTCCACTATCGGTATGGCGTCATTTGAAGTATTATACGGCTGGAAGTGTAGAACACCGGTGTATTAAAATGACATTCAAGATGTGGTTCAACTAGGACTAGAAATGGTTCAAGAACTAGCTGACGAAGTGAAGCTGATTCAAGGGAGCATGAAAACGGCTCAAGATCGACAGAAGAGCTACGCCGATGTAAGGCACAGACCTTTGGAATTTGAGGTCGGTGATCATGTTTTTCTGAAAATATCACCAACCAAAGGCGTTATGCATTTCGACAGGAAGGGAAAGCTCATCCTCGGTACATTGGGCCATTTGTAATTCTTGAAAGGGTTGGTGCAGCAGCGTATCAGTTAGTTTTGCTAGCTGATTTGTCTACTGTGCATAATGTGTTCCATGTGTCGATGCTTCGCAGGCATGTATCGGACCTGAGCCATATCATCCAGTATGATCCAGTGCAATTGACTGAGAGGATGACATCCGAGGAACGTCCTCAAGAAATCATTGATCGTCACTTCAAGGTATTGAAGAATAAAACAATAGCACTGGTGAAAGTACTCTGGGCAAATCATCTGACTTCAGAGGCAACCTGGGAAGTCGAAGAAACGATGCAGGAGCATTAGCCGTATTTGTTTAACTCATAGAGCACTCGACTCATGTTTCGGGAACGAAACATTCTAAGGTGGGGAGGATGTAAAGCCCCAGAAAATTTAAATCAAATAAATATATAAATTGTGATCAAATAATAGTTCGTAAATTAATAAATATAACAAAATATGCGTTTCTTCGTTTATAATAAATCAAAAGTGAGAAACGAATCTCGTTTAAAAGTCTTGAGACGTAACGTACGCTCATAACTTTAAAACTCGTGATAAAGTTGGGATAACTTTTTTTCACGAAAAAATGTGAAAAATTATACGTTAAATAATAACGTAATTTTTCGAGCGAGACGTAAATTTGGATTGGTGGATATGGGAGGTACGAGATTAATTAATCCTGCGATTAAACGAATCGGGGATGTTTTATTTGAAATTAATCCCACTCCCTTACCTTTTCCCTCCACACCTACCATTTTTTTCTCCACCACTCAACTAATCCAGCCACCGCGCAACACACCAACCGCATCCAACTCCACCAAGGATCTCCACTAGTGCAAAATTCCGCTTTCAAGCAATCCCTCTTCTTCTTCTTTCCTTTCCTTTCCTTCCCTTGCCATGTCTCTTTGCAAACCAACAATTGGGACTGCGGAATAGCTTGGCAGGAAGGGGAAAACAAGCTTGGACAGCAAGAAAAACATGAGAGGAAGAAGGAAGGCAGTAGCACAAGTACATTCCGTTCAAAGAAGGAACGGAACCGAGCTAACCATACCAAGTGAAACCGGACTCAAAATCGTTTTAACAGGTGCGTGAGCACTACGACTCTCATAACTAAGTGTCATATAGTTCATTTGTAGCTAAATGACAAAAGAAACGGTAAGGAAAACAAGCCACGGATGATTGAAATGCGTTTATGAGTCAAAGACGAGTTATGCTCGTGAGACACTGAAATCTAAGGTTTTACGTATCAAACAAGCCCAAAACTGAACAAACATGAAAAAAACTAAATAAATATTATGCTTATGAAGTCTTCGATCATTTGGGATTGAATTGGTTGGGTAAAATGTGAAAAATTAGCAAAACCAACCCATACCAGTTTCTTGACAGTTTTGATAACCAAAATTAGAATGCGTTTTTACCCTAGTTAGAGACTGATTCAACAAATGAGTCTTGAAACAAAGTTGTAAAGAACTTCCTAAAATTTCCAATGAATTAATAATCACCCAATTTGGTTAAGAAACGAGAAAGTTATACGTGTTCGAAGTCAGTCCAGAAAAATCTAGAAAAACCATCGAAGCTTCGGGGCATTTCACTGTCAGCCCAAAAATATGTTTTTTAATGTATTTATGTGTCGTATCAACCCGTATACCCCCTGTGACTATTAAAATACAATATTTGGATAAGAAAACGTGATTAAATATATGGTTAGTTATACGCAGAGCCAAAAACGTTTAGTTTGAATAAAATACGTAATAGTTTGTGTTTTACAAAACATACATGAATTCAAAAATAACAGTGAAGCATACGAAGGGGTACGTAATATCGTAATGTACGTATTTGAGTACGTATAACGTACATAAATTCGAAAAAAAATATTAAGTTTGAATAAAAATACGTAATAACTTACGTATTCGTACAAAGTACATAAAAATGTGAAAATAACGGAATATACGTAAAGAATACGTAATAACGTACGGATCGTATTTGTACTAATGCAGGAACAGGAAGCATGATTTGATTTCACGAGTTAAAGTAAACAAACTAAGAACCTGTTAATAAGGTAACGTTTAGATTCCTGATTTGGATGGCGATACATATTAATATACTAGTTGTATATTAACGCGTGATGGGTAGTTTTGTCCTGTGTGCTGTGTTATGCTGTGCTGTGTTATATTTGTATTTCTGTGTTATCGTATGATTGTATGGTAGCAATTGTAGCTTACCACAGTTCATGGTAACCTAACCCTGATAGTCCTAATGTTAGGATTTGGGTAGGTTTTTTTCCGTTAACCCCGTACGTTATATGAATGTGATAAAGACAAGTGCTAGGTTTACAAGGTTTGGCATACGATAATGGACAAAAGGTTAGGGTTAATACAGGTTAATCCTATAAATGATGTCATGTTAAAGATGAACATGCAAAATAGGAATGAATTCATGAGAGGTGAGATTAACCTCCGAATTTGTTAATCCTACTGAGTTGTTACACTGTGGTTTGGTGAAGATGTCATGTTAAACTGTACAGGGATGAGTAGTTACGACTAATCATCTTATACACGTAGACAACCCTGTGAGGTTGTCAGGTTGTGGGATATCTTGCTGCAGGAGACCCTTGGACGTCGTTACAGGTTGATCCCCTGTTTCGAGTGACCTCGAACTTTAAGCTTTTAGAAGAAGCTATGGATTTACATGTTTAGCCAAGGTCACAGTGTTAACAAGAGGGTATATATGGTCTCTCATGTATGTTAATTGTATGAATAATTTTATTGTGGTTTCAGACAGATTGTTCTCTATTTTTTTCCTTTTTATGCTTCCGCTGAAGAGGAGGGACGGCACGTTACTGAGCTCGTATAGCTCATGACGTTACCTTTCTCTTGTTTCTCTATTTTTCTTACTTTTTAGGTGCAAGAAATGAGGAGGAATATTGATTAAGATCTGATTTATAATGTAATATTGATATTCGGGACTTAATTTCTCAGTTTCTGTTGTCAAATGTGTAACAAATAAGTGCACTTGTAGACTTAGATTCCTGATGCTTAAAGTGTATATTTATTTAAATTTTTTTCTGTGCTAAGTTAACTTGAATTGCCTACCTAAGATTTGTGGGACCCTAGCGGGAGAAATGCTACAAAGGTTTTCAGAAAAGGACTTGAAAATCGGGACGTTAGAAATAGGATCTCTTATTTCATTGATATCAACCTTATGTGAAAATATCACTCCCATTGATCTCATGATCCTCTTAAAATTTTGCATTTATCTCAATAATCCTAGTGTTTTGTGAAGGACAGTAAATTCTAAACCTTTTGGAGTTAACCATATAGGTAATGAAAAAACTGCTAATAGTTTGAGGATCCAGCTTCTTTAGGTTAGGACTATAAATCCTAAGTTCAACTGGACAGCCCTAAATATATAAATGATTAAGATTTGATTTTTATCCATTCTATAACTCAAATGGAGTTTTGAAAACTGCCTTAGATGGAAACCTATTCCAAATATACAGAGCGATTTTCATGGTTTCAGTTCATAAACTAGCAGTTCAAAGTAGAGACTACATCTAATACATGGGTGATGGGTGCTAACAGTTGACGAAATCTTCTCGTCACTTAACCAAGCTCCCGAGTTTGGAACTCTGTCCGTAGACCATGTTTTATCTAACCCTTTTTAGTTGGGGATCAACTGGATAACGATTCCTCAGGCCGTATCATCCGACGGTACGCAATCCCTGTGCCTTGAGCTCAAACTCGCGTAGTTGACATCCACAATATCTAAGCTTAAGATAGTCTAAAATTCCATGTTGAAGAAGCTCATCCAAAAATTTTTGCATTTCATTGGTCAATGATAAATTGATTTGTCAATTTTGATAATACAAATTATATTTCATGTTTGAAGTATGTTTAACTCTTTCGTCTTGTCAAAATAGAACTCCACAATATTTGTATGCATCTGATTGGTCACATAAATATATGTATTCATCATATATTGGGTGATCACTTGATAATTCAAAGTCTCTCGACAATCGTTAGTTTCTTGTAAAATGTTGTATTTTTTCATTCTTTTACTTGAACGATGGGATCTCTAGCATCTCGGTTTGGTCATTATCCTCTAGAAAATTTATGTTTCTTCCTGAGATGAAAGTAGATGACAGGAAGTTAAGATGATATCTCCATGGACCAAGGTTAATCATTGTATGGACATGAGATTTTAGTCTTTCATAGGCGTCAATGAGAGTTGCGAAACAATGGATGAAACGGAGAGGAAGAGTATCACCGGTAGAGGTTCGAAAGAAATTCTGAAATATGATATATGGTAGAAAATAAAATAAAAGATGAGAACATAATTATAGAAGATAAGGATATTCTAATATGAAATAAGGAAATTCTAATATAAAATAATATCTAATTATATCTAAGTAATTATTTTAAAATAATAAATAAGGATATTCTAACATAAACTAATATCTAATAAAACCTTAATAATATATCTAAAATTCTGACAACATACTATGACTTCATGACGTTATTGCTTAGAATAAAAGCAAACCACATCTTTTCATAAAGCTATTCACATGAAATGGTAAGAAGGATTTGTTTGTGGAGGTAATCACATTGATTTGAAGTACTGATGTCTTCAATGTGACGCCAATTACAGGGGTGCAGTGGTGGTTTGTACCATTCCATGGTTGAGAAGTTCATTTCTTCAGCATGCTAGCAATATTTTATCTCAGGCGTCCTCTTTGGTTGCCCTGAACTCATTATATCAGGTATATAACGCTGTCATGGCTTTTCTTTTGGAAATCGACTTCTTAAGCCTTACCTCTAAGCAAGAGATTGTTGTCACTTGTGCACTTTTGACATGAATAACTTATGGATCAAATCTGACACTTCAGTAGTTCGCTTTCCTCTCTTTTTTGTTCCTTTATTTCTGTTTGACTATCGCATGTTAATGAAATAGACCTGTTTGAGTAGATCATCTTCTCACTTCTTCTTCTTCTTCTTCTTTTTCTTCTCTTTTTTTTTTTTTTTTTTTTGGCAGCTTATTGAGGCTAGGAATTCAACCGTTCGGCCTATGTTACAACTGGCTAGTTACCTGGACTTGCTAGACGCGAGGGTAAGTACTGTTAGACGTTGCATCACAACAAGCTTGTTCTATTGAAACAATATACGCTAATTGTTCTCTTTGACACTAACCACGTCGAAGATAATGGACCGGATGAGTTAGAGTCAATTACTCCCATTATGTTTGTGGACACTGACAGTGAGGGAGAATCTGAAGATGCGATGGACACAAATAAAGATGACAAGAAAGCCAAAGAAGACACATTGACCCCTTCAGTGATGTTAGTGATGACTAAATGGATGTTTAGACTTCCCTGTGTTTCATTATGAATGTCGAACGCTTTGTTTCCTTTTGTTTTTCCTTATTTAAACAGTGGTAGGAAATTCTGTTTGTTCGGCCAATCAAGTAGTTAACTTAGTGGAAGAGCCTGACCAACGTTCCAAGATGTTACATGCTTGACATTGATATTGTTTTTCGATAATCAGAAAATAATTCATGATTCATCTGATAAAATTAGAGCTACAAGCTTGCCTTGCAGCATTAGGGATGACGGAAGTTCAGGAAAGTGCACCAAACCCCTCGGCATTCCAGTGGAGGACATCTACCTTGTGAATGCCTCAGGGCTCATGGGATCAGATAGAGTTATGCTGCATTTTGGCTTGCTCAAGTGGATGTTTATAGCCCCGCTGTATTGGGAACTGCAGGGAAAAGCTGTCTCGGGAAGTGCAGAACTAATCATCCGAGGCTGATGGTTCATGGCTCAAAAGAGCATATGGGTGATGAATGGGTACTGTTTCTCTTGAATTGCTTCTTTCTATGATATTGATGATGAGCGAAAAGTACTTGTTTGAATTCAAATGGATGTACTTGTTGATCTAACGTAACTTGTTGTGTTCCTCTCATAACTTATGTGGCGGTTAGCGTGGATCCTGTGCTGGGCACGCCCCATACAACCTTGCTATCCCGAAGATCGGGTGCAAAGTGCTATTCTGTTTATTCAGCATTTTCCTGATCTTTTCTTAATCTGAAACCATTTGTCTTTTGTGTTCCTATTGGGCTCTCCCAGCTTGTTTCATGGTCCGGAGTCATACAGTTCCGTTCAGCGACTCTGGTCTATGGAGTGAGAATCACGACAAGGGAACTCTAAGGTGCCTGTTTTTGGACCGGTGTACTATCAGCCATGGAGTGTGTTGCTTCAGTGTTGTTATTGTTGTCGTTTGGGCAACATAAGATAGAATATATAGTACAGAATGTATCCTCGTCAGTGTTCCTACAAATATTGTAGAGAACTCTTCCTTCCATCCAAAGGCCTCGTGTCGCAGGTGCCAATCTGTGTGCTTGTCCCCAGCTGTGAGCCTGGTGAACTCTCAGCTACAAATGCTGGCTTGATCAGTGTAGCATCATTGCCTTTGAGGACATACTTGCCGTCTTGCTGATCAATTCATAGCGTTCATATGTTACAGGCATGAAAGCCTTCCACAACCTATGACTAAATTAAGCACGAAAACGTCTAGTATATCAGTGCAACATCATCAAACCAGAAGAACAGAACCAACCGTAGCTCAAAAAATGATATCTCCAGCTAAGGGAACAAAACTTGATAACAAAGAGCTTTACACCACATCAAACCAGCATCAAAGCATAACCAGGATACTAAATATCCATTGCTATCCTATCAGCAACAATCTTTAGTCGGACGTCGACGTTGGAATATTATCTCATTTCTTTCAATCCATACTCCATAGATATCAGCAGCAAGGATTGAAGAGCTAGAAGATCTCCTTCTGTCACACGTCGGAATCATTCGATCCACTCGGACCATACAAAACGCTCGAAGTCCAGCTTCAGATTTAAAAGAACACCCTGCAACATAACATGGCTAAACTTACATTTAAAGAAAAGATGATCACAAGCCTCCTCATCAATATTGCACAATATATACAACTCATCAATCCTGTCTCTGATACAACCAGACCCTGGAACATAGCTTATTTAAGCCAGCCAAAACAAAAACTTGACTCCGATATAGTTGCAATGCATGTAGATTAGATATAGCTAACTGGAGTGTCCCCACATAGTAGAGAAATCTAGCCTCCCAAGCTGTTATCCTCCCCGGAACTTTATCAGAAAGTGGCTTATACTGGTTTATATGGAGTTTCTTCGCTGACCATTTTAACAGGGAGCTGCCCTGTGTTGGGAAATTTTCAACAACCTCGAGGCAAATAGGGGTGCAGTTCATGCACTTTATCCCATTCTATAAATTCCAAATCCAGGGAAGCTAAGTCCCTCGTCCGCTGAAATTGCAATCCACCAGAAGAGAATCTAGAATACCAAATATTATGATGAACCATGCATAGTCAACACTATGGCTGAAGCATCGTAGACTATATAAATATGATAATCATGTAGAAGCCGTTGCATGAACAGGATTGATAATCATAATGATATAGTTAACGTGCAGATGCCGAACAATGCGAACAATGTAGTGAATATGACTTTCTCATATACAGAACAGAGTAGTTCCAGTTACCATGAACAAATAAACAAGGCATGATTTTACATATTGTACATGCAACATCTGCTGTTGCAGTTTTCAATAAATGAATTGTTACATAAATACAAACCCATTCCAACCGAAGTGAACATGTCAGTTCGTATCAGCTCAAACTTGAGATATCACTAAACTTGCAACACAGTGACGAGTGTACTGTGTACTTGATACTCCTTTACAAATGCTATTATGAAGCGGGATCTCACATTTGAGCGATGGAACCTCAAGTTACCCGTACTTTGCAGCAGACATCAAAGATGTCTTCAAAAGGGGCATGATCTCCAGTTCCTTCATCCTTCCTAGCATACAACAGTTCTTTCCCTCTGAAGACGAGCATTCCTCCCTATCACATTTGAATTTTAACCAGTCATTCTACAAGGAATCAAAGCTCAGTACATAGAATCCAAATGTGGGCCGTGGCGAGATTGATCTAATCGAAAGACAGCAGGCCACGTGGGCCTAATTGCAGGTAAACTAGAATTCTTACCTGAACCAAAATGGTTTGTATGCTGTACATTTCTAATTTTTGCATACATTCTCTTGGTTTGTTCCTCAATTATCAGATGTTTACATATAGAAAAAAGGAGAGAAGAAAACCTGCTGCAGGACGCTACTTCTATCAGCTGGAGTGGCGTCAATCGTATAGTTCTTCGCTGCTTTCTTCAAAGAATCCCTCCTTGAAAAAACCTTCAACTGAGAGATCCATGAAACATCAAAACTAAAAACAGGAACATCGGCGGGAAACTCAACCAGAACCCACCACATATGAGAGTCCATTAATGAAACCAAAGGTTTAGAGAGGTACGCTAGCAGGATTGAAGAATGTGCGACCGATCCCATAGTACAGTCCCAGTACATCATATGCCTGGCATCACATGATCTTTGTGAGATTATGCACACAGGCTTGAATTCATTGGCTCATGACTAACCAGTCCATTTTTACCTTCCGTTCTGGATCAGCATAGAGGCACTCCAAAGGAAATGGTAACTGCCCATGAAATGAAATATTGCAAAAAGAAAAAACATGGACAATTCAGTCTGAACCTTAGACACGCATAGACAAAGAAAACAAGATGAAGCCAACAAGTATGTGAATGGGACCTCCAAGAAAACATAGCTTCTTGATCATAGGCTGGACTAGCATAAGAAGATAACGCTACATGGAAACTGAGTTAAAACGTCTCCATCTCGGACACACAAAATGGCATCCCATCCCTGATATCAAAGTAGGAGTTGCATTGCCACAGCTTGACAAAATTTACATGAACCCGAATGAACCCAAACTCCTACAGCACCTATATGAAATAATCCAATTGATTAGATACATGGCACGACAAGCCTAATGCTCAAGCTTGCGGCAGGGAGGGATGCCCCTTAGCCCTTAGGTGGTAGTCATTTGGGCTTTGAAGCGTATAAACGGTTTTTATGTTGGGGTGCACGGCTATGTGGGGCTAACAAGATCTAAAATCATGCCTCCAGGTACACATAACAACATGTGAATGAACTAATTTGTTAAAGCTCAAGCTTAAGCCAGATGATCCAATATATTTCTACATTAAGAAAACTACAAAAGAAATGAGTACTTGAGCAGTTGAAGTTCAAGACCAAATATAAAAAGCTAGACGAAAGAAAAAGGAAGGAAAGGAAAGAAAAAGAAAAAAAATGAAAAACAAAGAAATGTGGAGCAAAGCAACGTGGGGGATACAAAAGCAAGGAAAATTTCCAGATACGTTTCATGATAACTTGAATTTTGACCTCGGAAGATGTTATAATACAATAATAACAAATTAAGCCTTTATCCTATCAAGTGGGATCGGTTACATGAATACGACGACGTCATTTCAATCTGTCATGTACATCATCTTCTGTAAGATTGTAATAAGTCATATCATACTTTAAGGTTTCTCTCATAGTTTTTTTAGGTCTCCATCGTCCTCTCTTGACATGTGTTAACTCCCAAGTTTCACATCTCCTAACAGAAGCTGTGACTAGTCTGCGTTTCACATGACCATACCATCTCAGTCGTGACTCTCTCGTCTTATCTTCTACTGGAACCACACCCATTTTCTGTCTCATAACTTCATTTCGTATCCTATCTATTCTTGTATGTCCACACATCCACTTTAACATTTTTATCTCGTTTACACTCATCTTCTGTACGTGCTGTCAGTTAATTGCCCAACATTCTGAGGCATACAGCATCGCTGGTCGGATAACTGTCTTGTAAAACTTTCCTTTTAACTTGGTAAGTATTTACAAAAAGAGCATCAGATGATGGTTCTGGCAAAAAAACATTCAGCAAAGAAATTTAAGAATACCAGCTCAGCAAGCATGCGAGCTTTGTCAGGAGTTCCAACGCCAACTGCAATAAGTTTCACACCAGCAGAATCAAACTTCGGTATTGACTGTTTTAGAACCGAAGCAAGCTCCCAGCTACAAGTATACAAAAGAAGTTAGCATCTCAGAATTCAGAATGTATCACTCCATATATCCTAAGCAAAATCAACTTGAGTTGGACTATTGGAGATTGAGAATGTTTACCAGCAGATGCATCCAAAGTGCCTTAGTAGCGCAACTACTGCAATACCCTGAAAACCAAATAACCATATTGAACAAAAGGTAATTTTAGCCAAAATCTATTGTCACCCCACCCCATCAGATATCCAAGGCCAGAGCTAGCCATGAGTCAAATCCAACCAATTGGCTCATGCGCAAATATGCAAGAATTCAGATCAGATGCGAAGAAATAAGTTACATGTGTTAATGCACAATTTTTATTGAAGACTTATTTAAACCATTAGCTTGAACTTTCCATGGAGTTGGTTCAACATGGTAATGAAGCAGGTGTGACATGAGGGCACTAATCATAGCAGAGACCAACCCTCACTGGAATCCTCAACCTTAATCTCACGTATATTGTTCTAGTCATAACGATGCCCCATTTGGCGACCACATATTGCAGCAAGGTCTTGATGACCGGAAGGCAATACTTCCAAAAGAACCCTTTGACACATCAGTTACATCATATTCTTCTTTCAAACATAGTATGCACACCCTATTTACTAAGAATTCATCTTGAAGTTTAAACTCCCTTAATCAGAAAGGAGCAACCATTATTGTCAAAGCTTCGACCAGGAAAGGAGCAGCAAACAGAGACAACAACCAGTTGATAGATTCCGCTAAGCAAGGACAGAACCAGCAATTCGTATTGGTTTTTCTTTTTTTTGTTTTTGGTGGGG
>JAOVYX010008389.1:0-35201 GCA_035668315.1 Drosera spatulata | reverse complement strand
AATATATGAAAATTCTCAGAATTAAATAACGAGCTTGAATATATAATTAAAATGATCATCCGAAGAAAATAATTTTTCCGATCTATTACAATTAGCACTTGGCCCTGAGATGAGTGAGCAGAGATTTCTATGGGTGGTGAGGAGCCCGAATGACAAGTCCTCGAGTGCAGCCTTGTTCACTGTCCAAAGCGAAGGCGACGCTTTTGGTTTCTTTCCAAAAGGATTTCTCAACACGATTAAAAGTCACGGCATGTTGGTACCGTCTTGGGCACCACAGATCAAGGTTTTGAGACATGAGGCCACAGGCGGGTTCTGGACACATTGTGGATGGAACTCAGCCCTACCCATGGCGTGCCACTAATCGCCTGGCCGCTATATACAGAGCAGTGAATGCAGTGATGTTGAGTGAGCAGACCAAAGTGGCATTAAGGCCGAAAGCAGATAGCAGGGGGTTTATTGCAAGAGATGAGATTGTCAAGGTCATGAGGAAACTGAGTGGAGGGCGAAGAAGGGAAGAGAATCCATGACCGGGTGAGAGAGTTGAGCCTCGCTGCTAAGAAAGCTTTGAGTGTCGACGGAGCTTCTACTAAGGCACTCGACCAAGTGGTTTCGAAGTTGAAAGAAGCTTATAAAATTTAAGTTATATGTCTATAGCTTTCATGTTCCGATGCTTCCTTAGCATTCATGTGTTTCTTGCAAGAAATCGTGCCCATTCAGAAACATCGTTATGTTATGTGCATCGATCTCTATTCAAAGCGCGGGACTTAATCCTTAAAAGTAGGAATCATTATAAAAGCTCTAGTGTAAACCAAATTCAGAAGTGCACGAAACAATTTTTATTTTTATTATTATTATTTTTTTTATGACGAGGATATCCGCACCAGTTCGCACGCAGCTCGATTAATCCCTCGGACACTGACAAGGCGCCTCCCACCAGCATCTCCCACCACTAGACCAACCCAAGAAACAATATTTTGGGATGAATCTTTTCCAACAATGCTGAGCGACTATTTCTGACACTGCTCACTCATAATCCGCAACCAAGACACTCTTGAGATAAGCATCACTTTCACATCAAGTTGCTCCTCATGTTAATTCTATGGATCATTTTCAACGGCCCAAAACAGAACCGCTTAGTAACAAGCAGATCGCTAGGAGCCAGCGTTCACTCTTATTTACCAAGAACACAACTCCAATTCCAAATACGTTATCCATATAGTAACTTCCTAAAAGGCATTCCATCGAACATCTTACGTGCACTTCCCATTGTCGCATAATATCAAAACAACAACAAAAGCGAAGAAGAAAATGCTAACCTGTGATTATCTATTGAGACAATGCAAAGATGATTCTGCTATATATTGATCACTGCCGGCAAATGGGAGACTCTACCAAACTACCACTCTCTCCGTCCCATTTATATTTGGGTTGGATTTATATAAATTTTGATAAAAAAATATATTAATATTTTTTTTGATGATGATGGAATTTGATATAACAGTTAAGAAATGAGCTAGTGATATAATGTAGATTGAAATTAATTTGTTTTTTTATACTAAAAGATTAAAAAAAATATTTCATTTATTTTAAGACTTATAAAAAACCATATTGATATTCAAAATATTATGTTTCAAACAACGTATTCCATCCCATCTAAAATAATAAACTCAACAGTCGAAGTGTGATAAATCTCCAACTGTGCATTTTCCAAGCTTTGCCCTGTTGTATTTTTGTTTCATGTGATAAATCTCCAACCTTCATTTCTTTGTATATTACACGACTGCTTACTGAACCTTTTCTCCTCTTATCTTTTTCCAGTGTAAGATCGATAGTTTGTTTGAATCTTCCCAACTACGCTAGTGGAACAAATCCATGGGGTAATCTCTCTTCCTCGATTTAGTTTTGGTTGGTGAGAAACTCATGTAAACCGTATCTTGGTCATGCTTTCGAGTATCAGCTCAACAGAAACCGTCCCTCGCTGGCGGCTTGAGCTGCATAAAAATTCTTCTTGGGTCCAACTGTAAGCAGGGGATTTTTATCGATCTTCCCACGTTTCAATTAAATTAAGACAAAGCAAATAGTGTAAAATGTATTCCGTATTCGATATGGTCATCGTTTGAAACACTCGCACCTTTAATCAGTGATATAATCGAACGGTGTCGCTTGATTCGACGGTGAGCTGGTCCATACCCACAAACCTATTCCAGATCTTGACGAAAGTTGCAACGGTAAATGATTGGTTCCTGTACAATTTCAGATTCAAGCTAAAAACCATTTATCAGAAAAAAGTCTATACACATATCTACTTAGACGTCTTTGGTATTGTAGAGTGGCACATTAATAAGCAATCTTGACTTAAAGCGTAACATAAGTCAAGATTCACCTAAATAACTCTAGCATATTGGGTGTTTAATATGAGATGGATGTCGAACTTATCAGGGTCGGGTCAAGATGAAAACATGTGCAAATCCACTGTCTATGCGGAGATATCATCCGTTCAATTCTTATCATCAACCACTCCACGGATTTAAAATGCCTTTTGAAATAATGACGTGCAATCTATCAACCATCACTCCTCCACAATCGTCATTGTTTGTTGGGGTTAATGTTTTTCCTCATGAAGTTAAAAAAAAAAATCATTTTTTCAAAAAAAAAAATTATTATTTTTAAAGAAATCATTTCGTAAGGAGACGATTTGTAACCAACAAAAATCGCAAATAGCTTGAAACCAATTTTTCTTACGTTCACCTTGTGCTGAGAACACTGTGCCTTCATGTGTCTCTTTTCATAACACTTATTGCACTTCACTTAGGACAAGTCATGAGGACCTCGCGACTTCGATCTGGATTTCCCTCTGTTATCCTTGTTCCTTTGATGACCTCTGTCCCTGTTCTCTGACTTAGTAACATATCCCTCCCCAAAACTGCTGGAACCTGAAGGATTCATCTTACTCACATCAAGAACTGCTGTTGTCACCTCTTCCACACTTAACTTGTCTTTATCTACAAGTAAAGCGGTCTTCAATGTAGCATAAAAATTAGGAAATGACTTGAACAAGATCAATGTTTGATCCTCCTCTTCAACTCTAACATTCAGATTAGTCAACTGTGTCACAAACCGATTAATATCCGTTCCCTCCTTCATCTTGAGGTCAAACAAATCTGCCTTCAAATACAGATTATTTGATAATGACTTAGATATGTAAACAGATTCTAACTTCTCCCACATCTTCGCCGGTGAGACCTCGTTGAGAACCTGATACTTCATCTGTGACGTCAGACTCAATCTGATGGTAGCTGCTGCCTTTACTTCCAATTCATCCCAGTCATCCTGACTCATATCTGCCGGCTTGATTTCTTTCAAAGTCTTAAATAGTCCTTGCTACACAAGAACATTCTTGATCGTACTCTACCAGATGCTGAAGTTATTTTTTCCATCAAACAACTCAATCTTAAATTTACCCATATTCACCATTGTCTCAAATAAACAGCAGGAACAACACAATAGAGATTTTACCTTTTGAACCCTTTCAAACCAACTAGAAAATCATAATAGAAAAATTGAATCTAAAGCCTTAAATCCACAATTCTGAACCCTGTCAACCTGTGCTCTGATACCACTTGTTGAGAATAAAACCCCGAGATAAAATATGAAAACAACGGAATAATAATCAACAACCAAAACGAAATCAGTAAGGAAATGAACAATACCAGATTTTACGTGGGAAAAATCCTCAAGAGGAAGAAAAAACCCACGAAAAAAGAAAATTCACTATCAAAACGTAGTTTACAGCGTTTTCTTAACCTGATCGCTCGATCTCACTTTGTGTGCACTCAAAAGCCTCTAGAGATCAGCAAAATATCGTTTCTGCCGCTCTATAATCGTCAACTTACAATAAAACCCTAAAAATAAGCTATTTATAGGATTCGCAAACAAAAACAGGCTTGAAGTCCATCGCGCCCGCGACCTTGGCCAAAATCATCTGTGCTTCCATTTGTACGTCTGATGCTCTTTAAACCTCCGGATACTCAAGGCAACATCAATACCTTGTATTATATTTCTTAATCATGTTGTAACTTTTTTCTGTTGTTATCTAAGTTGTATGTTAATTTTCATAAAAATATTCCCAAAATATGAATTCAGCTGCATTTATTGAGAAGAAATCGTCTTCTCAAGAAAACGATTTTTGTTGTTGAGAAATCATCTCTTGAGAAAGCGATTTTTTCTGAAACAGTTAACTCATTTCTTGAGATAACGATTTCTCCTTTGACATTGATGAAAAAAATTTGGACGTCAAATAGGTGCTCCTCACGACTCATATATGGAAACACCTACCTACTTTGTTGTTAGGCATCTACCGCATTGTACTCCATACTATGTATATATGGAACAAGAGGTGACTGTTGATCGCAACTTCTTTTATTCTCTTCCAGGAATTCAAAGACGAAGAGACGGAGGAGATGACAAGCTACACGGTATGCGTGACTGGTGGTGCTGGCCTCATCGCGTCGTCGCTGATCAAAAAGCTCTTACAAAGAGGCCACACGGTTCATGCCACGCTTCGCAGCCTAGGTCAAATACCGCGACCATGTACACCCTTGATATTGTTTTTTTCTAGCTGTAGTTGCTTGAAAATGATTTTATGAATTTGATCGGATTCAGATGATAAGTCCAAGGTTGGGTTGCTTACGGAACTGCCAGGAGCTGAAACGAGGCTAGTTCTGTTCGAAGCAGACGCGGACCGTCCTCACCTATACGAGGCAGCGATCAAAGGCTGTTATTTCGTCTTCCATGTTGCCACCGTCTTCCTTCGACCCAATTCAAAGGTACAGTGAACAAACACTACATATGAATTCAAAGTTATCAACAGAAGTTTATATCGATCGGATATATCCTAGTGGATTAATTGTTGTTCTTATGTTGATTGATCCCAGTACGACGATATGATAGAAAGCGTAGTAGGTTTGTTACGTAATATAGCGAAATACTGCATCGAGTCAGGGACAGTGAAGAGGCTAATCTACACTGGCTCCGTGGTCTCGGCTTCTCCGATAAAGGAAGATGGAAGTGGGTTCAAGGACACAATGGACGAATCAAGTTACACTCCCCTTAAGCTTTCAGTTCCTTTTAGCAACGATGTATGGCAGGCAAGTCTTCAGCCGGGGTTAACCATTCTGATGTTACATGGCTGAATCTGTACTCACATAGTTGCCAAATCTTATGGCCAAGTACTATGTTCTTTTATCGACAGGCTTACACAGACAGCAAGACGCTAGGAGGGATAGAAGTCCTCCGATTTGGCTGTGATCAGGAAGGTGGTAAGTCCACGGCCATGGAGGTGGTAAGCCTCGACTTGGGCTTAGTAGGAGGAGACACCCTTTTGCCTTACATGTCCAGCAGCTTACTTACAGTGGCTTCCCTTGTCACAAACGATGAGACCGAAATCAAAGCTCTATTGTTTCTCGAGGAACTGTTAGGAAAGGTTCCAATAGTGCACATGGATGATGCTTGCGAAGTACATATCTTTTGCATGGAGCAGAAGTCGATGAACGGGAGATTCTTGTGTGCCAGCTCCTACGTGAGTTCTGCCGAGATTGCTCAGTACTATTCACAAGCGTTTCCTCAATTACGTGTTCAATTGAAGTAAGAACCTGGACACTGTTTATCAATTTATATAGTCAAGCTGACTCTGATACCATGTTAAACAAAGGATTAAGGTAACCAAATCTTAATAGAGAAATCTGATGCTCGGCTTTACATTGCAGGTACTTGGACGGACCTAAGAGGAACATCAGATGGGGCTCGACGAAGCTCATTGATAAAGGTTTCAAGTACAAACATGATTCCATGGGATCGATACTGGATGACACCGTAGCTTGTGCGACGAGGTTGGGTTACTTGTAATTCGAGTGAACAGATACTAACAATAATCAATTAAACTTCGTCTATGTTCTGTGTTAATCTCATCCTCATTCCCCTGCTTTCCCAAGTCTGTCGCTTCCGTAACTTGCCTAACATTAGCAGAGAAGAAAATACATCTCGATTGTCATTCATCACTGAAACGACTAATTATCCGAAATATAACTACATGAAACGTATGGAATGAAAGATGGATAGCGTTATCACCCTATCACTCAACTTTCCCGTGATAAAAAGACCGTCTACATTTTTTGATTAATCAATGATGAGGCGCACCATGATCGAAACCATCCCAATGACTTTCCACTGCGAGATAGTTACATCTAGTAACAAAATTCGGTGATGGCATATTCACATATCGACTTTATCTTTTTCTAGAAGTAGAAGGTTATGTCGTGCAATCATCTAAAAGCTATGGCAAAGGAGGAAACGTTAGATTGTGAGTAATGGAACATAGACTATCAACATAAAGATCAATAGCCTTTGGAGCCTTTTTGCGCAGTGGTCCTATTGTTGGTGACGAACAGATCTGCATTGATCACAAATCATAACGGGCACAACACTCAAAAGTCTCAATGGGTTTCTAACGAATGAAAAAGGTCGATTATGAAACGTAGGTCAGTGTACATCAGCTTGGACAATTGCTGTTTGGCGTCCCATATTAGGCAAATACAGCAAAAGTACACAATGTAAATTTTCCCTACGTTTTGATATCCATTTTGATTTTACAGTTCACAAACCGCTTGTTTGTCGTTCACAAATCGAAATGGATATTAAAATATAAGAAAATTTATATTGAATATTTTTAATCAATTCACCCTCCGAAATTTCATCGTCAGCGTTATTGTCGCAACAATTTCCTTTTTAAAAATGAAAACGTTATTGTTAGTAGCATTTTCTTCAATGACGCTACGAGAAAATTTAGGACGTCAAGTTGAAGCTCTTGTCCGTGTTGTTGGTAAAAATATTGTGTATCTTTAGCGAGCGGATAACCAAATATCATCGCATCAACCAATATACCCACAAATGGTTAATCGAGACATAACAACAAAAATACAATGCAACGTGGAACCATAAAATTATGATTAAAGGCGTGAGTTGGACTCATTTTTCATAAGACAATTTTATCCTGCTCTGGTGTTTACGGATGTCGCAGCAATCCTCCCAAGATACAATGACTAACGTATCGAAATAGGATCACTTCAAATTTCGTATACACGACGTACTTACTCGTGCCTCAAACTCTCTCATATAAATGAGACTCGTGACGATGACGAACCAACTTGAATGACGCATGCAAACCGATCATACTAGATTACGCGTAGAACTAGGATGGACTTTATGTTGGAATCTCATCATAATTGTCATCCTAAAAATGACTTTCAAGAGCTGGTATTTATGATAGAAGAAAAGACACCCATTCACCTAGAGTCATACCCTTTTTTTAGGATAGACATCTCTTCTCTTAAATAACCCTCTTTGAACTTAACCAACTTTTATCATATAAATAACAAACTTTGGACATTGATTTCTTATTCATCCAAAATTGATTACGAGATAATAAATGTATCACATTAATTACTCAAGACGTAGATTTCAACGAGCCAAATATTGTTTCGATCCGACAATATTTCAATAGACATGGATCCCCTGACGTAGATTTTTCTACAGCAGGGTGTTGTAACCACAAAAAACTCCCCATTATTTTCTAAAAACAGAAAGTTTTAAAAAAAAATTAAAACCATAAGAGAACCTTAGAAAAAAAAATAACCTTAAAACTCTAGATAAAAACCCCTAAAACAAAATAAACTCATAAAAAAAATCCACTTAAACACAAGAACACGAAAAAAAAAAAAAAAAAAAACCAACCATAAACATCAAATAAATATGAACCATTGGATTGAAAATCCAAGGATCCACATTGAATACAACACAATGTTGTACAACCCCTGTACAACAGGATATCTTATTTATTTAGGGAGAATTCTTGATTGGTATTCCTATACAGTTTTAATTACATAAAAATATCGTATTATTATTTCATTCTCATTAGGTACCCCATAATCAATTAGGAGATCATTTTTTCCAATTATAATTATTCAATTTTCTAAAATCATTTATTTTTAAATCCGACGACGACGAGGAACTAGAATGACAAGGACGACGAACGGACGATTACGATGACAACGTCAACGAACTAATGATCACAACGATGAACTAACGACGACTAATGGACGACAAACTAACGACGAGCACGAATTAACGATGACAACGGCAAACTACCGATGACGAGGACGAACTACCAACGACGAACTACCAACGATGACGACGACGACGAACTGACGACGATGACGAACTAATGATGACGATGACGATACCTAACTGACGACAATAACGAACTGCCAACGACAAACTCACGACAAATCAACGACAAAGCATAATTTGAAGATTCAATTTTTGGACGACAAACCGACTCTAAAGTATATGATTCATACTAATATTGATATATGAATCCACCAAATCTGTTATTAAATGATGAATTGATCCATGGAGACAAAAACAACATTGGTCATATATCAAAAGACAATCTATCAAGACAGAAAATTACAAATTCCATAATAAAGATATAATCTATCAAAACAAAAAACTACTTTGATTGTTTTTTTTATTTTTTTAAGCCACGATTGTATTTCGGTGGGGGGAAAAAAAAAAGATGAGGTATTTCATGGGATTAACTTGGCTACGGTGGTAATTTTAACTACTTGATTTCAACCACGCGTTGTCTGCGTTTAAATGCCCCTGCCCCACGGGCTTCAATGAGCAGGTCGACGTCTCCGTCAACACAAACTATCATAACAGAACACACCAGAAATGAACCTCTGTTTTTTCTTCATGGAATTATCAACTGTAGCCAATAATTCTGGGATGCATTTCTAACCACCTCATCTCAGCCTATATATATCCATACATGATAACATCGATCTTGCCTTGATGTTTCAACGATGGAGGAGACGAAGACGGTAAGTTACAGGGTATGTGTGTCAGGAGGCAACGGGCTCATCGCGTCGTATCTGATTAAAAAGCTCATGCTCAGAGGCCACACCGTCCACGGCACTCTCAGCAGCCTAGGTGTGTTCTGCTTCGGCCATGTGATGTCTGTTGTTTTAAATGTTATAAGTTGGAATGTGATTGATTCAGATGATGAATCGAAGGATCGGGCTGCTTAGAGGATTGCCGGGAGCAGAGACGAGGTTGGTTCTGTTCGAGGCTGGCACGAATGACTTGATGGATTTGAGGAAGCGATTAGAGGTTGTGATTTCGTCTTCCATGTTGCATCTGTCTTCCTTAGCCCCGGTTCTAAGGTAAAAAATGCCTGGTCCTAAATGACTAATTTCGTTACGTTGGTTTGTAATCATAAACCACAATTTACTGTTTTCTTATTAAATTATACATGTAATATTATTTTTGTCTTAATTTAGTTACAACATTTATCTAATTTTTTGTAAACTTCTCATCTAAAAAATACTCCCTTCGTCACAATGAAATTATAACGGGTTGATCCAACACGTATATTTATGTATATGTTGAATTTAAGAGGAATATCCAATTTGCCCTTGTGAATGTAGGAGATGAAAAAAAGAGGAAAAAGGAAAATAAAAATGATGATAGATGGATTGATGTGATATAAAATAGGGACAATTTAATATTTTTAAATGAAAAAAAATTATAACTTCTGACAAGGATGATGAACTTCAACTTACATTCCAATTTTATGAAGAGGGGTAATGTTCATTATATCTTTTGGTCCAAAGGTATTAGTCCCTCTGTCCCATATTATTTATAATGTTTTTCCATTTGGATCAACCAATCCATGTTGTTCTGTACTGTGTAGATAATCCTCATCTCAGGGCACACATGCACACAATTATTCATAAGCTAATAAGGGTGAACATAAACCACATCTTATTTTCGTCTTCCGACGGATACAAGCAGAGCTAGACTTTGTACTATAGTGTGCATTTTACCTACATTATGTGACATAAAACTATAGCCAAGGTGAGCTATATATGTGTAGTTGAAAAGAAATACTTATTTCGTTCCATAAAAGATACAATATATATGTATTTTGTATTATCATTTACGTATGAATACAAGTCTTATTTTCATATCAAATCACGTTAGATCGTTTCGTAACATGTATTAGGTTGAAGAACGTAATTTGCACATTGATATTACACGATAAATTTATAAAATAAACTATATTTGATCATCGTTATACATATGTCAAATTTTATATCGATACACATATAAAATCAAAATATAATATTTTTTTTCGAAACCAAAGGAGTAGAAAGAAATGGGAAAAAGGTCCCCCTCATTTTAAGCTGACCTAACATGTGTAGCCTGCGATCATGGCGAGGGCTGCTCTTCGAAGTGATTGTACAGTCAAAAGCCCATCATCGACAGCCACGGACCTCTTGAACGGTTTCTTGTTTTTTATGCATTTATATCAGAGATTACTCTTATATGAATATAATTAAGGATGATATAAAAGTGACGTTTTAAGAAAAAATAATTTCAATAATGATTAAAAATTTAGGATTGATAAATAAAAAAGATTATAATTTGAATAAGATAATTCAAAAAAAATATTATAAATTAAATGAGACGGAGAGAATATCAAAATAATTATAGTATTTTATTATCTTCCTTCGCTGTTATAATAAATCTCATCAACACTAAAAATATATTTTCTTCTTATCAAATTTCGAAAATTAGATAATACATAAATTTTATATATTAGGTCAAATGATTACAAATGAAATGGGACAAGAGAATATTATGAAGTTAATTTATTTTAAATTTAAATAGACACACATTTTTATAAAGGTTTTATGTTTATGTTGTAAGTAACAATCAATAAATAACATCAACAATCACCACATATTTTTAACAATTCAAAATTTTAAATTTAAAAAAAATATCCAAAAATGTTTTTTAAACCTTAAAATGCATTGAAAATATAGCAGCTGATTTGAATGCTGGTTAGAGCACAATCTTTTTTTCCCTTTTCGTGATGTTGCGAGTGTTCTGGTTCTGCAATCTCCGACAACCGATCGTCTAGGGTTTGTGAATTCGCACACGAAATCTAGGGTTTTCGATGGCTGATACGATCGCGGTGGCTCCAGTGATTGCGGCTCGGAAGAGGTCGTATCCGATGCCTTCTGGAAATGAGTTGAAAAACAGCTCCTGTTTATCGCGGAAGCTCCGTCATACTAGCTTGGAGATTGAACAGATATTATAGGTCTTCGATCATCAAAGGCGAATACGTTGAAGATAGAGATTGAGAAGAGTTCTATCGGCGTCTCTGCAACTAGGAGTTCTTCAATCCATTGGAGAAGAGCTAGGTTGAATTATTTTTTATCGATTCTGCTTCTTGTGTTTCTCGTCGTCGTTGCTGTCCTTGCATTTCTTTTTCTCGTTGATCGTTGAATCCAGTCTAATGGTTCTCAATTTTCGTTCATCTGAACTTAAGTAGTCCTAGTATTTAATGTTGGTGTTTTTTGGTTTTGTACCTGTTTTGCGTTTGATGCTTTCATTTTATATTTTATATTTTTTTTCTTTTCTTGGATGATTGAGTTACGATCAAGTCTATGGCCATAGCCAGGAACATCCATACATCATTAGGATCTTGACAGACAACGGAAAAAAAAAAAGAATGATCATGCAATACTAATTCCAAGCGTGCTCAATGACACAACGGAAGTACTATTTCGTAACAAAAAATCTCCATTCATGAGTTGATCGTTTAAATTGGTTTGTTGTTGATCGTGTGAAGTATGAAGATGTGGTAGACGGCGTGCTTACCTTGCTTCGTACCATCAGGAAATATTGCATCGAGTCAGGGACAGTGAAGAGACTAATATACACTGGATCAGTGGTCTCGACCTCACCAATAAAGGAAGATGGAAGCGGATACAAGGACTTCATTGACGAATCTTGTTTCACTCCCTTTTAGGCTCCCGGTTCGTTACAGCAGTGAATCCCTTCAGGTAAGTCTAGCTGCCTCCGTCTCAATTCCGAGTTGTTTTATATGCCATATATGACTAGCTATTTCGTGTCTTTGAACGACAGTCTTACACGGACAGCAAGATGGTAGCGTCGAAAGAGCTCCTAAGATGTGACACCGATCAACGAAATGGCGAGTCCATGGGCTTGGAGGTGGTTAACCTCGAGTGTGGCTTGACGGCGGGAGATACTATTTTGCCATACGTTTCGAGCAGCTTGCCGCTGTTGTTATCCATTGTCACGAACAATGAGATTGCTCTCCAGTCTCTGTTGTATCTCGATGAACTGTGTGGAAAGGTTCCGATTGTGCACATGGACGATGTATGTGAAGCGCATATCTTTTGTATGAAGCAGCAATCGATGAGGGGGAGATTCTTGTGCGCTAGCTCTTATGTGAGTCCAGCAGAGATTGCTCAGTACTATGCAGAAGCATATCCTGAATCAGGCGACCAAAAGAAGCTGTAAGATTGCATTCCTTTTGATCTGCAGCCTATTTGGTTGAGTGTGTGAATTCTACGTATGTATATGCTCCAACAGCGAAAAGCGTTTACTCATCTTCAATTTGCAGGCATCTGCAAGAAGGACCAAGAAGGGGCATCAAATGGGCTCGACGAAATTTCCCGAGAGGGGCTTCAAATACAAGCATGATTCATGGAAAACGATAGTGGATGATAACGTAGCTTGTGCAAAGAGGTTGGGTTCGATCAATTAGACTGACCATATGATGATTGTTGAATCAAGTTTCCTTACAAGGACAACGCGTTTATGCTTCCCACAATATACTTGGCGTGATCCTTAGTTTCAAAGGAACCATTCTGTGACAGTAGTTCTGCTAGACTCCAGAGATTTTCAGCATAAAGAGAAAGGTTATACATGGCTTGCCCATGGGAAAATAAGTATGGAGTTCGCTTCGAATTGCTGTTACTGTTCCTGATTTTCTTCCAACTCTGGCAGCAACGTATCCTATCTTAGCATATCATAGAACAGAATAGTGCATTTTACTGATGAATCATGGTCTTGATTCATGCACTAAACATTTCTTGGTATTCCTTGAGATTCACATGGTACATTTGGCGACTTAACTCTAGAATTGAAAATGTTTCATGCAGCTTGTTCATGATCGGAGGAGGAGCAAACTCAAGATTTTTGTGCGCTTCTTCCTATTATTTGCAACTACAAGTGTTCTACTTTACATGAACACTATACATGAAGATCACATGAACTTTATGATAGACATCAATAGCTATCTAGACATGGCTAAATTAGAAAAAAAAAACGCAAGAAAGGATGGCGCGAGCTATGACTAAACCATCAAATAGCTCTTAATCTATACTACTCCAACCAGCTCTTCACCTCTATTCAAATTGATTAACCCTCTTCGAGTCATCAAGCATAGAAAAGTTCAGGCTGCTCATCTGATAGGTCTATCCCGAGCTGATCAAGAGGGAGATCCAGTATCCCGATTGGCGAACTGGTGACTGAACAAGGAGCAGACAACTTCACGTTGTCATCATACCCAAAACATTGTCCATTGAGGAGTATAAAATCACTGGATCCGGACGTCCCGTGTGAAGGAAAATCAGGTGAATAGTAATCCATCATACTGTTTGCGGGATATGAGATAAAGTCGTCAATGTTCTCTACATCAATCGACGATGGAAACGAGAAGGATGGGAAGATCGGACAATCACCATCGTTTAACCCTTCGGTCTTGACCCTTAGTTGCTTCGCAGCTGCGAAGCTGAAGAGCATTTCTTCTTGTGAATGATCAATGATATTTTTCTCTTGCTTTGGAGTCCGTTTGTTCATGTTGGTCTTGGCCGGTACTTGGCTCTTTGGTCGCGGTGATGCTGGCTGATGGCAGCCGTTATTTGAAGAATGGTTGCAGGTATGGTGGCCTCGATAGACTATCTCCACCATGGTTGAATCGTCGTCTGATCGTTGGACTTGTTTCTTGGCCATACAGCCTCTGGTGCCTCTATGTGTGCATCTATAGTATCCCCTGTAATCAAATGCCAACATATTAGTTAGAGTGCCCATGTTCAAATAATACATCTAGAATTTTGTTCTTCTTTTCATTTGTTAGATTTTCTTCATCTTTTGGTCCTATTTTACATTGCTCGATCATAGAGTAATTGTTGAGAAACGTTAGTGTTCTAGTCACTAGCATTTTCTAGAAAAATGTTAAACGACAACTTCGTGTTTTGTTTTAGTTGATTAAGCAATTGATTAATTGGTTGCTGATTGTGTACGATGTATGTACATGAGAAAACAAATTGTGACGGACCATTTGAATTGTCATTATCATTTGAAATGTCAAGAGTGGCAAGTGTTTGTGGATATTCAATTCTCTGTGTACTATGGCCTTGCTCCACTTGAATTATTACTGCTCCGTCTCAAAATAAATTTAAAGATTTTAATTTAAAAATTTATAGAGATAAATTTTGATTTTATGTTATCGAACAATCAAATATTATTTTTCGTAAAATTATTATAAAATATTAATGATAGTTTAAGTTATATATTTCAATCCAATATCAATAACGTTATTTTTTTATGTTCTTCGTAATTATTTTACGAAGAACAAAACTTCTTTGATATTAAATAATAAAAAAAATGAAATATATTTATTTTAGAACGATGGGAGTAATAAACTTGGTTGTCTTCGTTGAGCAAAATGTCCTATACTGTGTTTTTTTCTCCAGCTAAGGAATTCCGAGATAAATTACCTTGGGAATTTCGATCCAAGTATATCTTTCTGCCCATATTTTCTCCAACTATAACCATCACTCGAAGCCCCATCAAGTGTCGGCATGGTCCCCGGCTCGACCCGAACCCGCTCCGACCACTGCGGCATTGCCTTCCTATAACAATAGAAATCATAAACTTAGATCAACCAGTAATGAAACATTGGTCTAAATTGAAACATATGAACAAAATCACTCGAAGATTTAACCACTAACCTCTTCTTGGACCGGAGATTATGATCATTGAATTGATCAAGGTGGGACCCCTCACTCATTGGACTGCTGCCACTATCTGGGCTCGGCTGCTTTAGCCCATGGGCCTGGCCCAGGTTAGCCACTGAGAGCCCATAGTTGAAGCAAGCAAGAATCTTCTCGACCAGAGATTCCTGGTTCTCCAATGGGCAAGATGGGAATTGTAGGTGATCAGTCAGCTGCCTTGCTAACTCCTTCCCCTTCAACAACTCCTTGATCAAATCACTTTTCCTCAAATCAATATTCTTAATTTCTTCCATTATTCTACCAAAAATATCGAAGACAGCAACACCGATCTAGATAATCCTGTCAACACGATTGGATATAAAAAAACGAGATATATGCAGTTTAATAATGGAGAAAATTTGGATTTAATGACAAAGTGGTGAGTGCAAAATGCATTGAGAGGAAGTGAGAGGTGATGTGGTGAAGAAATGGGAAGTTTGGAACGAATTTATAAAGGGAACGAAGTGTAGAAAGGGAAGGGATAGAGAATAGAGGGAGACAAAAGGATGTGTACTTTTGCACTCATGAACCGTTGGATGAAGTTTTCATGATCAAGCGAAATCATCAAAAGGAATCTCGTATTCTTGACCTTTTCAAACATATGGGATCTTTACCTAATTAATTAAACTCGCAGGTTAAGGTGGGATCATGTGTGGGATTAGTTTTATTTGTATTAGATTTTTATTTCTAATTATATTTTTTATAACGTATTTTAGTATATTGTAATTTTTTTATTAATAAAAAATAATTCATTTTAAATTAAACAGTTATATTATGTTTTATAAATTTCAATTTATCGATTAAATATGTATTATTCAATTATAAGAAACTCCTAGTACTAGATAATACATGATTATAAAACACAATATATGTTTATAATTGTAAAACTTCAATTATAATGGCCATCAACATTATTGTAATATAAGATAATAAAATAAAAAAACTCAATTTTTTGATGTGATTATTCATGTCATGATGGTCAAAAAAGAACTCGATCAGATAAAAAATTTATAATATTATTGCTCTGAGTTTTCACATGATTACTTAATGATCAATATGTTTGATAATGAAATTTTTAATGATGTTAGTTAATTCATTATGAAATCAACCAATAAAAATTCACGTGTGGATGATTATTAATCAATAAAAAATGAATATGTGAATGACCAATAAAAAAATATTTTATATTTATATTATATATTTATAATGATTCTGGTCATTCCCAAAATTTCGTAACTAACTTCATGGTTTTAGACGGTTATACTTCTTAAAGAATTAAAGGTGACGAAATCCAGAGTTTCATTTGTAGTTTATACAACGTTTATCGTATGTACTCTCCCCAAGACGAATATCTGATCTAGTCATGAATCCTCTTCATTCACCCATCAAAAGGAAATGTTCCCCGTTAAGAAGTGTCATTGTCGATTGTCGGCATCGTTAATATAGTAATCCCTCTATTTCATAATAAATAAAATATTTTAATTATATATATTTATTGATATAAAATTTGACTCGCGTTGTGAGACAATAAAACATCATTTTTTTTAAAAATTATCTTCTTGTCAAACAATATAGTGATTAACAGTCAAGTTTTATGTTTCAATTGATCGATCTCACGTCAATTATTCAGATGATTCATTTGGCCACATCACCAAATTTGAAAGCAAGAATGGTCTGCAAGATGTTTACTTTTTTCTCCATTTTCGTTAAACAAATACTGTTATCAGATTATGACATGATTTAATAACATAATTAATTAACAACTATTGTTTTTATATCAATTAACAACCATATTGTTAGATGTAAACTCCAGCTATATATCATCACTCTACAGCCACAGCATCCTATGAAGGCATTTGAGTGTTTGAATATTTGTAAAAAGGGCACTGGTGAAGGTCAAGGCAATAAATGACAAAAGTAATTTCAATTGAAATTTTGAAGAAATTTCTTCGACTGTCCTTTCTCTGTTCCTTCATCACAAAATCCAAAGAAGAATAAATCAGAAGCAAAGAGAAAGTGACGAAGAATTTTCAAAGAAGTTCCGCGTAATAGCGTTTCGCCATCTGGTCCTACCAGGCTCAAACGATAAGAGGAGACAGCATCTATGAAGTGGAAACTTCATGGGATACATTTCACTCGTTAATTTCAAGAAGAAATTACTTTCTTCGTTGTATATAATTATAATATTATTTATTTATTTATTTATTTATTTTAAAAAAATTATAATATTTTTTTAATAATTTTTAATATAAAAAATCAAATCAATTTCATTTATTATAATATAGTCATTATCTTTTTTATAAGTGTTATAGTAAATCTTATTATTATAAAAAAATATTCTTTATTTATCAAAATCCACACAAATTCAACACTCGCATAAATTCTCGTATTGGATCAAAATATTTCAATAAATATAAAATAAAAAAAATACAATACATCGAAATAATTATCAATAACTTAAAAAAATCAAAAATATTTATTCATTAATTATACTCAAGATTGTTCTTAATCATTTTTTAGATATGACTTCTGACTTTTAGTGTTTGAAGTTGCGACCTGTGTCCTCTTGACGAGGAAGTATAAAATAGGTATCGCTCGGCGAGGTTGGATTTGCAGATAGGTGCAGGCTGGACAAAATGTACAAACATAGTACTCCCTTGTTTTATCATATAAATAATATTTATTTATTAATTTATTGTTTTATGTGCTGTGCGATTGTTTTATTATTACGTTTGTTTTTTTTTCGAAAAAACAGATATTAATTATAAAATACGATCAATGATGATTAAATTATTCTAATTTAATTGAGAAACATGTTTAAATAATATTGGATAACATAAATAAATACTACGAATATGAAACACATTGGTCTAAATCATGATGAATAATCAAAATCTTGAGAATGTGATTAAAAATGTATTAAAACTGATGAGTTCACACGATGATGTATGTTTAGGCTATCCACTTTCGTTCGTTTTTTCTCCTTGAGATCTTTCTTTCAATACTTGTCATTCTTCTTTTTCTATCCCACATTTTGTCTTGTGATGAAATACAATCGATATCAAGTCGGTGTCTGATTGCAAATATGTCGACATGTGTTTGATATTTTGAGTTTCACTTCCTTTTTCTTTTTGATGTGTTTGGTCATCTTTCAATTTCAATTTTATGCTTCCTGCTGCTTTCTTATTTTGTTCGTCGACGTCAAATATTTTGTTTTTAGTGATCTTCTGATATCGTTTGTTTATATTCTTTTCAGTAAACTTGATTTGAAAAATCCGTCTATGTTCGACTATTCTTTTGAACAATTTTGGGATTGATGCTGTATCTACAATATATGTAATTATCAATATTAATTTGTTAAACATCATTGACATTACATAGATTTGAATTCTTCAAATAACTTTATTGCACATTGAATTCTTACCTCTTTGTTATCAGTTATTCATTGAGTCTGCTCATCAGTTGTTCGATTTTTCTATCGAAAAGACCATCGTAACGGTTGTTGTGTCGTCTTTGATCCCCACTTTTATTTTATACCTATTGGAGTATGTTTATTGTTAGTAGAGTAATGAATAGAAAAATCTATAAAATCGAAAGTGTTGGTTTCCATAACAAGAATTTTTACCTTTGAGTGATATCTGATCTGAGCAATTATCGCAAAGTAAGTTGTTTTCTATTTGTATCATTTTATGACGTCACTTCATGCAAGCATCATGGATAAACTTCGTATACCTTAATAATGATTGTAAGAAGATTATTTTTTGTACATCTTATCAATAATTGTATATAATTATGAAGCTCATTGTTTCAATTTTATCAGCAGGTTATTTCTTACCTTACTTGATAGAGTATACTCTAAAATTTTTGTAATAGTTCTTCTCTTTTTGGTTTTGAGTTGTTCCACTATTTTATAATTTTGAAGTTCTTCCTTTTGCAATAGCACCTGATTCTCTCTGTTAATTCCATTCATTGATTGCACTTCTCTGGTTTCCTCGATATCAGAATTAACAAAGAACATTATTGTTTGTAAGGTGTACAGATAGTCTGGCATAAATTATATTAGTAATATAGTCTGGCATATTTTAAAACGGATGAAGTAATATATGAAAATGAGTATTTTATTTTGTCTATCGAACATAACAAAATTCTATCCAGAGAGCCTTGATCCAAGGCCTTGAGAATCAAGACTTGGCTTATGATCGTGGTCGTAAGCTTTTATGAAAATACACAACTCTAATGATAAAAATCAATCAATATGTGGCAATAAAAATGATAATGACCGTCCAAAATAGGTTTAGACAAACTCGCTATTCCACTCCCACATTTGCAGCAGTTTATATTACTACTACTATCGATCGAGTCTGATTTATCTTCCAATGTTCATCATTGTTCGATGTGGTTGGGAGTTGGGGTCGACGTTGCTTTTCAAGTCCAGGAAGTTTCCTGGAAATTGACTAGATTCTTTCAATTAACTTGACAGTATCTCTTCCATGTACTGACTCTCAACTCTCAAGTTTCAAGTTGCTGCGCTCTTCAATCATCACCTTCTAGACTTCGTTTTGTATAGTACTTGGAACTTGGAAGAGGTCGTTATATTGAATATTGAATTCAGTTGTGGTTTATAGTGCGCGTTCTCCACCTTAACGATTAGTCATTCAAGTCGCCACGACAGTATGTTACATTTCAATTATCATAAAAAAAAACAAAAACAAAAAGGTTGCATTTGATGACGTACCGAATGCGAATGTCAATGCTACTCTGTATTTTTATGCCAGTGTATAGTTCGTCAAAGATCAATTGACGAGTTTAGACACAGCTTATGGTTTTCGAATGTTATGTTTCCGAGGTTATAATATGTTTCTTACAGAATCAGAAGTGCAGTTTGTGGTGGTCCTACACTGAAACATTCATGACAAGAAACCAAATCACAATTGTCACATCAATCGCGACAAGTTACCGTGTTTTTGTGGAAAGGAGGAGATTATGGACAAGAATGGATGTATATGTCCATAGCAATCCATCCCAACGAAGAACCAGAACAAACATTCAACGAAACGACATGGTGCCTTTTGCATATCTAATGTGGCTGAAAAGGGGTTTTTGAATAGGGCAGTGCTAGTTCCCCCTCCCCCGTGGGCTCTTTTTTTTTTTTTTTCTTTTCCTTTTCCAAATTATCCTTTTTTATATAATATTTATAATTATTTATAATTTTTAATATATATATATATATATATCAAATATTAAAAATAAATATATATTTAAAATGTACACATCAATATCTATAAAATAAGACTAATATTGAATATAAAAAATACATTTCAAAAAAAAAAAAATTTCTTCGTCCCATAATAATTATAACATATACATATATGATAATTATCAATAATTCTTACTCGTATTTTTGAAATTGTATTGCATATATTCAATGTAAATATTTCGGTTTATTTTATGCATTTGTTATTGAGGTCCCCTCCAATATTGAATATAAAAAAAAGTTGAAATATTTGTATCGAATGTATGCAATACAACTTCAAAGATACGAATAAGAATTATCGATAATTATCACCTATGTATATATTATAATTATTATGGGACGAAGGAAATATTTTTTTGAAATATATTTTTTATATTCAATATTAGTTTTATTTTGTAGGTATTGATGCGTAGATGTCAAATATATATTTATTTTTAATGTTTGATATATATATTAAAAATTATAAATAATTTTAAATATTATATAAAAAAGGATAATTCAGGAAAGAAAAAGAAAACAAAGAAGGGCCGCGGAGTGTGAGTTGGGGGTATTAGCAATTTCCATTCGAATATGAAAGGAAAATCATGCGTCATGCCCCAAAAGATGGTTTCAAAGATTGAGACCTATGGCGAAATAATCCTTGTCCAAACAAAATCAACCATTAATATGACCTGAGTGGTAATGGTTGATTTACGATCAATCGATCAAGGTGAGGATCCCAATCGCTAACATCGGACTTCTGAAACATCACATATTTTGATCATCATAGTCACTCCCGAAGCTTGACAAGGGTGTCTGCAGATAGCCACTCTTGAACACTGATAATGAGGTGCACTAAAATGGAACAAAACAGAACAATATTCTATAGAAATCATCAGTTACATACATCGATATAACTCAATCGTATCAACCAGACCAGTCTAATCAATTTACAATAGACAAGAAGACGGGCAGAGCAGCTCATCTGAGCTGATATTGACAAAAAAGGATTTTCGAGGATGAAACGAACAAAGAAGGTTGATGGTTATCCGTAATAAGAGTGACAATATTGCCCATGTTCGTCTCACAACTAGCGGAATAGCTCTTGATACTTATACTCCAATGACTGCCGGTTGCTGAAACTTCTCTAAGATGCGACTGGTTTATGGTTGTGAAGGGGATGGAGAAGATGGAGGCTTCAGGTCTGGGTACTGCAACATTATCAGGAAAAATTTCAGAGTTATGTAACCAGACGTATAAATATAACTCATATCGTTCACACTCCATCAATCGAGCGCCCTTGGAGCCGTTAACAATGCACATTCTCTATCCTACAATCTGTATGATAAATGGGACAGCAGGATTGAACTATTTTATCTAGATATATATGCTTTGATACCATGATGTAAGCTTTTACTAAATGGACCGCCCAAGTCTGCTAAATTTGCATGGTGATAAGATTTCGAGGAAGTAATAACCAACAAAGACAGGGAAAGCAAAGAATACCCAAGGGAACGGTGAACTAGGCTTTGGTTGTCCAGCAAGTGGCTTTTCAGCTTTAACTTCAGGCTTGGGTGCAGAATTGTTTCCAATAGCAGGTTTGGGGGGCGTCTCCGCTTGTGGAGCAGAGTTGTTATTAACAAATGTCTCTGAGCTCTCTTCTGTGACAATGGCCTTTGAGCTCTCTTCCGTGACAATGGTCTCTGAGCTTGCTTCTGCTGGTGCAGGAAGCGCCTTCGTACTCACAATGGTTGGCAGAAGGGCTGATCCAATTTGCTGCAATAACGGCAAGGATGATCATAACCACAAAATGAGCAAGGAACAGAAGCATCATAACTACATGCAAGAAAAAGAGGGAAGATCATTAAAGAGTTCAGACAGATGGATATGAGTACGATGAAAACATGGATCAACAGGGATAACGATGAAAAACATGTGACGAAATCTGTGAAAGGAAAGAGGAACAGACACACCGAAGAAAACCTGCGCAGAAATAATAGAAGAGGATTTGAACGTGTTGCACCTTATGATTCATATCATGAGCCAGACAATGAGTTCAACTAACATAGTGGAACTTTCGAAGATGGCGGACATAGCACGACTTAGTTTAACAAAATACAAAATTTATCATTAAGAAGGGACAGAGAGGGCGTACCTTTATCTCATCAACAAGCTCCTGGGGAGCAACCTTCGTGTTTAAGAACTCATCGAGTTGTTGTAAAGTTTGTTTCCTATCCTGTCATGTTTACTAGGAGATAAGTCGCAGCCCCAAACTCAAGCAACCATTTCTCTATCGATCCCACATGGGTCACACCGTCACAGAAAGTCAAGCTATATACAAGACAGACTTGCCTCTGCAAATAAAAGCTTCTTGCCAGCGAATTGGATAAGAGCCGCTGAACCCAGGAGTTGTAAAATAGTTTCCACCTGAGGAAAGCAACAGATAACTCTAACTTCAAATGAAGTAGACCATCATATGCTTTATGTTTGAATCAATTGAAGACAGTTGAAAAAATCACACGCCAACCTCGGCGAATGCGAATAAACTTAGTCCAGTTACAGCTGCAAGTCCAAGGGTGACCGGTAATGCCTCAGAGCCCTCCTACATTGCAGAAATAGTTTCAATAGATATTCAACATTTTGAATATCAAGGTTAGGAACCAAATCACTTATCATCGATTATGCTTTTACACCAACACCACTACCATGTAGGAAAGACAGTAAATGACCGAAATTAACATCCTGATAAGTTGCAAGAAGTCCATATTTTCGTCGTAGTCTCCTTCCTGGTCTTCTACAGTCCTCTCTACTTTTTTGTTCTACCCTAATGCCCTCAATTGTTCTAACAGCCATCCCTTGATAATTTTATTCAATCACGAATGAAATATCAGTCCAAAGCTCGGCCTTGTAGATATCTGATTCAGCTGGTTTTGTGAAGGAATTTCTGCTTGGTTCTAATTTTAATGCCATAAGTTATAACTTTACTTAGGTTCATCCTTGCAGCCACTATGCCAGTGTGAACAAATATCCTCAACAAAAGACAAATTAATATAACTGTGTCTAAGCAAAGCCATGAACTAGCTTCGAGACAGAAAAAAGATTAATACGTACTGGAAGCACGCCGGTGATCGCCTCTGTCAAATTGCCCAAGTCGAGACTGAATGATTTCCTTGGTAAGATCCAAGGCAGGCCACTATTCTGCAATGTGACAGCAACAATTCAATTTACCCACTTCTGTGTTTGAAATGTTATAGAGAACAAATACATATATTAGTATGCAAGTTGATTGATATAAACAAGGATAACAGGACCGACCACCCATCCTCGAGGCCCTTCTGCTCCATCTTTGATAGCATAAGCACCTTTGAACCCATTTACAGTTACCAGCTCCGCAACCAGCTCAGAGTTTCCATCAAACCTGGTTTCCATTTCAATTGTACATCACCTCACTAGTTTTCAGGTACAGAAATGCAATTGAATTTCCATAGCAACAAGGACGAACGAGTGGTAACAAGGATCATATGCGTTCTTCATCTCAAATTAGATAAAATGTCTCAAAGACGTTTCGATACAAAAGCATGTGGGGATGCAATCCATGGAATTTGACGTATACAAATACACATGTAATCACAAAACAATGCAGATGGGTGCTCACTTCTCAGTACAATTTTCAGTACAATAATTCCCAAGACAGCATCATATCAAGTTAAAATTGTTTGCCAATATCATTTGCATTTGATCAATTTCCTCAGTTCCACACATGACAAAACTCATGGAAGATAATGTAAATCATGGAGCACAAAAGAACCTCGACAAGAACACAAAGCAACCTAGATATCTTACTTGTCCAGAATATACAGAGTTGTGTTCTCAGGATCTTTGAACTTCAAAGCAAGCTTCTTCAAGAACCCCGGCTTATCCTCACCCCGATAAGCAACAGAAACCGGTTTCTTCCTCAACCCACGGATATCCGGCCCACCGACCTCTCTCGCGTCATTCAACGATCTAATATCGAGCAACTGAGCATCGCCCTCGTCCGCTAACTTAGCATAAGCATTCCTAGCACTCTCAACACCAAACTTCTTCGGCTTCCCACCAAACACCTGTGACAGAATCAGTGGCAAAGCAACAGCAGCAACACCACCAAACACCAAACCTGGGTTATCACTAATGGTATCAACAAAGGTGTCAACAAAGCCACCAGCATCAAGATCAAAACCAGAGCTGGTGGTCACAGATTGCTCCAGGGCTTCCTCATATGTTAAAGCAATAGCTGCCTTTGCAGTGCTGATCACAGATGATAAAAGCACTAGGCTCCCTTTAAAGACCCTAAATTTATCAGAAAAGCTTGATGGGTTGGCTCCATTTCTTGCAGAATCTGAGGGTTTGGGGATGGGAAGTGCTTGGAAATGAGAGATTTTTCTGGGTTTTGATCTGTTCTCTAGACGGAAACAGATTGGTTTCAATCTAAGGGCATTGAGGGCTTCCATGGCTCAATCCAACATATGAAAAATGAGGATTTTTTGGGATCGGATAGTGGGAAGAACAAAGCTTAGCTTCTTGGTAGTTCAATGAGGTTTGGTTGGTGCTGCAGTGAGGGAAAGGATGCTTACGTGTGAGAGGTGGAGTGATGAGTCGCCATTTGATGCTTGACACTTGGCATATGAAGATGAGATTCTGCTGATTGTTTGGATGCACTTGCTGCCAGATCATCTTCCTGCAATTGAAGATGAAAGAATTGTGTGGCTCAAAATATGTAAAGCATTATCACAGAAAATTGTACTCCTAGTACAACCTTGATGAAGTACACTCCTAGTACATGAAATTGGGCTTAATAAAATGTTTAGAATGAAGGAGAATGTTAGTGCAATTAGCAAATAAGCAATGCTATGTGCTTCCCTTCTTCCCGTCGTGGTGAAGCATCATGCTCCTTCAATGGAAACAGATAATTGCTCCATCACTTTGCTAATAACAGCTCGAGAACCATACCTTAAAAGTCCAAGTGACAATGTCGTCATTAAAAAACCCACTAGAGATAGTTAGGGGCATGATTCTTTTATTTTTGTTTTTCTTCATCACGTAGGACATTGATATCTACCATCACCATGTTCATATTCGTTCTCATAACTTGTTTCGCCGTACTCTTCAGTCTTCCCGTCGAGCTTCAACTGCAATCCAACATCACAATGTTTAGAAGTAGTAAGAGCAAAACTACCTTACCTCTTCAAGGCTGGCACAGCACACCAATAATACTAATACACATGCATATATGTTCAGCGGACCTGTCAAGCTACACTACAGTATCTTGGACAAGTGTAACGAAGTCGAATCAATCAGCATCCTAGTTGCTTAATCTATGTCCATATCCCAAATGCAAAGTATCATAACGGAATTGATACAACAAAAACTCCAAACAGAATAACATTAAATTGCATATTGAAACCTACTTAATGTTGAAAGATATGTTTTAGTAAATTTATCCATATCGATTTAAAAAAAATAAAAAATATATTTGAATTAATAATAATCTATCAACTTAACTAATAATAACCTATCAGTTTAAGCTTTAATTCATATACAGACCAAATTAGGGTTTGGATCCCTAAATCCTTACATAGGATCCACAAATGGCGACGACTCAAAAGATCAGAAATCCCGGTGGAGCGATTCAGTAGAACACATTCAAATCAAAGAAGTACATAGAAACTAGAAGCAACCAACGGCTCGAGGACAATGCTATGATGAAGGGAAAATGCGATGATGATGAAGACCACAGATCGGCGATGGAAGAGGGATCGCGATTGGTCCTGATCAGGCGAAGGTTATCGGAACTTTGTGATCGGAGGAGGACTCGATGCGGTTGTGTTGCCGACCGGCGGCGATCATCGCTCGGTTTGCTTCAGTTTAGCATGTCAAAAGTCTTTGGACTAGTGGAATCATCAACCTATGATTTGGTTAACGAAAGTTCAAACATTTACTTTGGTATATTTGTCTCGTACCATTATCATATTTTCTCCGTCTCATATAAATTATAATATTAATTATTAATTATAATATTTTTTTATCCTAAAAAGATTATAATTTTTTAATCGAACACGTATGACGATAAAAGTTTTAACTGGTGTTATGAGACAATCAAATATTATTTTTTTGAGAAAATATCGTGAAATGTTAATGATGGTAAACGTTATATGCTATAGCCATGTGTCAATAAAAAAATTAAATCGTATCGTTTAAATGAGTAATGAATCTTCTCAAATTGCATATTAAATAGTGCAATAAGAGAAAAACGTTGTAATAATTATAAGACGGAGATAGTATTAAACACGTATTTTTAGAAGGATTTAGCTTTTGTGCTGCAAAATGTAGTCAAGAAGCTGCTTTAGTATTAAACAAATCATGTTCAGTTTGTATTTTTTTGTCATTTTTGTTTTGTTTTCTTTATAATTATTCACCAAACAAGATGATTAAGGAAAAACATTGAAGGAGATGAAAATTATCATTATTGTTACAATTCATGTCAGAAAGGCAAAATTTTATCAAATAAAGAAACAAGCACATCATCCATTATCTTGGATTTCATGGTTTTTTTTTATTAGGTTGATTTACAAAGTATCACAAACACAATCCATGTCATTCCTGCTATAAAACATACTACCTCCGTCCCAAAATGATTATAACGACACGTAGTTTAAGGTATAAATTAGTACGATCAAACATCATTTTTTACAAAAAAAAATTATGAAACACTAATGATAGATTAAATTGTGAATTCTAATCTTAAACTAATTTAAGAATTTTCTGACATCATTAAAAATAAGAATAGAATGTTTCGAAATACTTACTGTTGTAAAATTTATCAAACGAAATCTCAATTGTTTTTCATTGTACAAAAGGTTTCCATTTTTAAATTTTTTATTATTTGTCCTAGATATAACAAAATTATGCAGCGATCAATGATCACGAATAAAGTCCTCGTGTGAAGAAACCATTGGATTCGGAGACAATTCACAAGGATCAAACCTTATCCAAATCAACGTCGGGCGCAACTTCAATCAAGCACCTTCAACGCCAGAACAGATGGAACTCAACACCAACGGTCATGACTCAAATCCCTCCTTCCATGTCGACTTCCCCATTTTGCCACACCTTCACTCCACCACTCCGCAAAACCCCTCTCACAATCAAACCTCACACCACAAATCCCACTCGCTCTTTCTCTCCTCAAGCTTCCACCATTGCTCTATCAACAACCTCAGCACCCCCAATAACGCCTCATTTCAATCCATTGAACGAACCCTGGGAACCAAAATCGTTGAATTCGGTGAAACAAATTCATGCCCAGTTGATCAAATCGCCTACTGGGATAAACCCAGATGGGAGAGTGGAGAATTTAATCGTTTGGTATATGAACTTCGGTGATTTTGCGTCTGCTGTGACGGCTTTGTTTCTGGGTGTTGGGGGATATTTTATGGCATGGAGGGAGTTTTGGGAAGAATTCAGGGGATTTGGAGGTGACCCAGCTGGGATTCTTGAGGTTTTTGTGGATTTGTATAGGAAAGGTGTGGAATTTGTTGGTGGGAATTTTGGAGTTGTGATTAGGGTTTGTGAGGGTTTAAGGGAACATTGGCTTGGAGCTGAGGTTCATGCTTGTTTGATCAAGAAGGGGTATGAGTGGGATGTGAACTTGATGTGTGGATTGATGAGATATTATGGGAACTGTTGGGGTGTTGAGTATGCGGATAAGGTGTTTGATGCAATGCCGAAGCAGGAGGCACGGCCGTGGAGTGAAGCCATTGCGATCAAACTACGGAATGGGAGACACGAGGAGGTGCTGAGGTTGTTTAGGGATATGCAACATTGGTTTGTTAGGGCGGATAATGGGATAGTAGATAAGGTGTTGCAGGCTTGCGGGAAGCTCGGTGGTGCTCACGAAGGGAAGCAAGTTCATGGATTTGTTATCAGAAGTTGTATGGATGAGGATTTGGCAGTAGGCAACTCTTTGATCACTATGTATTGTAGAGCTCAAGAGATTGGATTAGCGAGAAAAGTCTTTGATTTGGTGAAGAACCGTAATCTGTGTACATGGAACTCCATGATCTCTGGATATTCATCGATTGGTGATTTTGATGAGGTTTGGAATCTGTTATATAGGATGGAATCTCGAAATGTGACACCGGATATTGTCACTTGGAACTGTCTTGTGTCCAGCCATTTCCAACGTGGATTGTATCAACAAGTTCTGCTCATCCTTCGCAATATGTTAGTCGCGAAGGTGAAGCCAGATTCAAATTCCATAACTCCTGTGATCCAAGCAGCCACTGAGCTGAAATTAGTTCGTTTTGGGAAGGAAGTCCATTGCTATGTGACAAGGAACGGACTCGAGGACGATGAATATATTGGAACCACCTTGATAGACATGTATGTGAAAAGCGACCTATTGGTTAAAGCAAAGGCGGTGTTTGACCTCCAGAAGAACAGAAGTAACATTATTGCTTGGAATTCATTAATCGCGGGGTATTCCTACAAGGGCCTTTTCGACGATGCTTTAGCTCTTTTACGTCTAATGAAAAGAGTTGGTATTACACCAGATATAGTTACATGGAACACCCTGGTTTCTGGCTATTCATTGAACGGAAGAGTGAAAGATGCTGTGGGCATGATGAATCGAATGAAATCAGCCGGAGTGAATCCAAATGTGGTAACATGGACTGCTTTAATTACAGGCTGTGCAAAGCATGGGAAATACGAGGATTCCCTCACGTTATTCGCCCAAATGCTTGAGGAAGGCATCCAGCCAAACCTGGCTACGTATCTGAGCTTGCTTCCAGCTTGTGCTGGTCTTTCTTCATTGCAGAAGGGAAGAGAGATTCATGGCTTGTGCATAAGAAATGGCTTCCATGAAGATGCAGCCGTGGCCACTGGTCTTATCGACATGTACATCAATTCCGGTAGCCTGGAATGCGCCTCTGAGGTTTTCAGCAGGATAAGACACAAAACAGTAGCATCATGGAATTGCATGATCATGGGGTATGCCACTTACAGCCGTGGAAAAGACGGCATAAGGCTTTTCAACCAAATGCTTCAACAAGGTCTTCAGCCGGATGTCATAACTTTTACGGCGCTCCTTTCTGCCTGTAAGAATTCAGGTTTGGTTGATGAAGGTTGGAAGTACTTCGACATGATGAAAGAGAAGTATGGCTTATCCCCTACCATTGTGCATTATTCTTGTATGGTGGACCTTCTTGGACGAGCAGGGTACCTTGACGAAGCATGGGATTTCATTCGAACGATGCCTATGAAGCCAGACGCATCGGTATGGGGCGCTCTTCTTTCCTCTAGTCGAGCTCACAAGGAGTTGGAATTAGGGAAGATTGCAGCGAGTCACCTCTTTGAGCTAGAGCCATATAACTCCGCCAACTATGCGATGATGATGAACCTGTACTCGATTTCAAACAGATGGGAGGACGTCGATCGTGTTAGGGACATGGCATTCGCTCGAGGAGTGCAAATAAAGGCAGGCTGGAGCTGGGTAGATATTGATCACAAGGTTCATGTTTTCAGCGAAGAACCTCATCCTGATCTAGGAGAGATATATTTCGAGCTGTATCAGCTCATGCCGGAGCTGAAGAGAGCAGGCTACTTGCCAGATACCGAATGCGTGTACCAGAATATCGATGATGTCGAGAAGGAAAAGGTTCTTCTATCTCATCCCGAGAAGTTGGCCATCACTTATGGATTGATCAAGACCAGAGATAATTCACCCATTCGGGTGATCAAGAATACACGAATGTGTTCGGATTGTCATAGAGCAGCGAAGTTCATTTCTTCAGTTAGAAATCGCGAGATCCTGCTCAAGGATGGCACTCGATTTCACCATTTCAAACAAGGAAAATGCTCCTGCGACGACCACTGGTAAGAAACCGTATACCAGAACCATTCACGGCTTTTGTACAACGTATGAGGGACATTTAGCTGTCCATAGCGATGCTAAGAAATGTACATCATTGTCACTCGATAATGCTAATGTTTTCAATCCAAACAAGACGATGGCATGTAAGAACTATGCAGGTACAGAAGGACCTGGGAACAGTGCTCGTTGCTCTTGCTTGGTGTGCTCGTCGCACCAACATATTCATCATAGATTCATAAACGAAATAACGAAACAGAACCGGCAAGGTTCATTGCAAGTTTTGCTTTACAAGCTTCCAACACTTGAATTAGATGAAAAAACAGGAGACCATTGGAACACATCAACTACCAAATTGAGCTCTATCTATTGGATGATACAAGACTAGTATACAGCCTTTCACCTAACTATGATCTTGTAAGTTACAGTGATCATGCGACTCAAATTTGGAGATGCACCGCATCTACTTCGTACGCAAACCAGGGACATTTTTAAGACCCATCTTTCCCAGGGTCATTTTGGGAATGGCTGGAGGGTCGTCGAGCCCCAGACAACAACGACTGAACTCATTCGCGAGCTCCACAAGCTTGTACTTTTCACGCCCCACTGTCTTGTTCGAATTGTAGTAGCCGAGCCATGCCTGGTATGCAGCTTCTTTGCTCTTCATATCCACTTGAGAAAGCGCCCGTTCCACCTGTTAACAAAACAGGATACGAGGAACACGGTTACAATCATCATCAAGGCCTTATTGAGATCAGCTACATGCCCATTTGATTGTCCTGTCATTTTTATTCATTTATTATTCTTTCCTTGTAGTCATGTCTTTCTTGTAGTTATGTTTTTCTTGTAAATTATCCATGTCTATATTCTGTATTATGAAAAGGCGAGAAGAGATTCCGTTATGATGTGAAAAATCTTACTTTCTTCCTCACACCCGGATCAATATTTGGAACTGGTGCCTTTGTTATGGGTAAATCTTTGATGGAAGACACGAAGAACTCCTCCCAGGGTGCTAGTACCAATATGCCTTGTCCTTCTTTCCCTTTCCTTCCCGTTCGACCAAGCCGATGGATGTATTGTTCTCTATCAGACGGTAACCCAATCTGCAAATGCAAATGCAAGCGATAACTATCACACAGGAGCCATGTATCACAAGATTTATCCAATATCAGAAAAAGAGCCACGACATTAAAGAGTTTCATCTCATAAAAGAAGAGAAGTACAGTGACGAAGATGTGGATCAGCAATTAAGGTTATTGATACAAATGCTAACAAGAGAGTTACCTGGATAACGAATGTAACATCTGGATAATCGACCCCACGAGCAGATACATCTGAACTCACAAGAATGAGACCCTTTGATTTGCGGAATTCATCAGAAACTTTAGTCCTGTAGCTCTGTGACTTCCTGGAGTGTATCTCACGAACGTTCAAACGTAGCTCTCCCAGAAGTTCAGCAACAAGCTTCGTGACCATAGCAGTAGTACAGAATACAAGTACCTGTAAATTCAAGATAAGAATTGAACATGAACATTTTATTCAGAAGAAAAAACTTGATCAGCTCATTGCAACCCTCAACCATCGGTTAGAAATAGATTAGTACAGCCTTAGAAGCAATGGGAACACCAGAAACAACTTCCGCAAAGTTTTGCAGATTCTGAAATTGAAAAGAATTGCAGAAAGGTGAAGAACATTGCAGCACATGCCTTGTAATTTGAATCATCTGCAATGTGCTCCTTCAGCATTGCATACAGAAGCGGAAGCTGATTCTCCAGAGGAGCAACTAGATACATCTGCCTCACCTGAGAATTGAAACCATTTTGAAGTTTGAAAACAGCTCGAGCAGACATAGGGAAAGGACTAAACAGGGAAAGCGAAGTATGATGACCACAAACAATGGCCCACCTGCGAATGCGTATCTTCGCTACCTTCCTGAACAGCGTTGATAAACTCATGATCTCTTTTCAAAGCAATGTGACAGATTTGTCGCACCTGCAAAGTCAAAGCTTGCTTCAGAAACTTCTATGAGTCGTGAAAATTGCAGGGAAAGCAACCAAAGTAAGAGTTCTAGAAACAAACATCTTCAGGTATTGTCGCAGAAAAGAGGAGAGTCTGTCGCTCTTTAGGAACTGCTGCTATGATCCGCTCAATGTCCTTTCGAAATCCCATGTCTAACAAATGATCTGCTTCATCAAGTATGAGGACTTTGACTCCCATTAGCCGAGTAGCAAATCCTGGGGTGTTCTCAAGATGGTCTCTAAGCCTCCCGGGCGTAGCGACCAAAATCTGTGTCACGTTGAGCAGTTGAAGTTAAACAAATTAACTCAACCCATACCAGGATTGCGAACTCAGAACTTGGTATAGGTCCATTAAATTAGCGATGTACCTGACAAGGATTTGCCTGCATGCTTTTCTGCTCAGCAGGAAGCTTGGTACCTCCAATCACAACTTGAACGCCAATAGAAGGGTGATACTTAAGCAGTGTGTTAGCTTCTTTAGCAGCTTGGTTGGCGAGCTCTCTGGTTGGGCATATAACTAGCACAAGAATTGGTGGTCGCTTCTGATCACGGCTGACAGGAGGAGAATTCACCACCACTTCGATGGATGGAAGCTGAAACCCAAAGGCATGATTGATCATATCTTGCTTGGTACATAGAGACAATAGATAATAAGGAGAAAAGCATCTCTTCATATTGCACTCCAGAATAGGACGCAGTGCCATTCCGTGAAAGAAAAAAAGGGTCAATTCTATATCTGATTCAATGAACTTTTTGCATTTGTCTCTACAGCCTTGGAACAAAGGCAGATCGACAAAAAAGGAGGAAAAAAAATGAGTTCATGTTGTGGCATACAAGGATGGAAGTTCCTTGACTTACACCTATACGTTCAGCCACCACTCAAAAGATGAGAAAGTTATACCAAGAATGCAATTGTTTTCCCGGTGCCTGTCTTAGCCTTTGCCATCACATCCTTACCTAGCAATCACAATGATAGAAAAATAAGGCTGTGATATGTAGACTTCCCCGAGCTCCAGCATAAATTGCATCCAACATGCGCTGCCGGAATGAACAGAAAGTAGCTGAATTTGCACAACAGCACATTGAAAAAAACTGTGTCTTTTCTCAAGAACTTGCAGTGCTACCTTTAAGTATAACAGGAAGAGTTGCCTCCTGAACCATAGTCATCCTCTCAAATCCAGCATCCCTGATAGCTTTCAGCGACTTGGGTGAGACTGGACACTGATCAAACCTACAATAACAGAAACCAAACAGTCACAGGTATGATTATAGACGGAAGCTTATAGACGGAAGCCAGGGTACTTGATAACTAAAAGCTGTAACCAAAGGCATTTTAGCAGATAAAACAACAAACTGAATCGATGCAAACTTGATAACTTCCTCAGCTCTTCATTACAATCAAACACTATATCATGTGCTTGCCAAGAGAACATATCTATCAACAGTTCGACATTATCGGATAACCTTTTACTTTTTCAACTACTAGAACTAGTTCAGGTCCCAATTAAAACATACAAAACATTGCACACCATCCATTTTATGGAAACATGACCGAAAAGCAGGACACTGAATAGCATCTAGTCATCATCAACATATCCATTCTTAAACAACATACTACCTGGTATCACTCAGGTAAGATTCATTTCCCCCAAGTGAACCACTCTCCTCTCGCGCTTCTCGCGCAAACAAACCACTCCTCTTACTCTCAATCTCACCCACATCAACCTCATCACCGCTATCATCACTCTCCTGGTCAATCAAATCCATGAAACCAGACCCCAACTTCCCCTTCCCACTCTCACCCTCCTCCAACACCAACTCAGCCACCCTCCCATTCCCTTTCTCCACTCTCCGAATCTTCGTCCCCGATCCCCTCCCGCTTCCTCGCCCTCCGCCTCTCCAATCCCACCCATTTTCCCTTCCCTCATCATCAATTCTCCTATCCAACCCGGCTCTCTCCCACCTAGAAAACCCCCGATTCTGCACCGCCCCCGGGTCCCCGAACCCGTTGTTGTTTCTTCGTTTCCTGTCATCGTCCACGACGGCCTTTGAAGCTGGGATTAGGAGTGGGCGAGAGGAGAAGCGGAGAAGGGAGGGGGATGAGGGAATGGGGAGGGGAAAGGAGGAGGGGAAGCGGAGGATAGTGAGAGGCATTGTGCGGAGGGAAATGGAGGGGAAGCGGAGGAGAGGAATTGAAGGGGTTTTGCAGGGAGGGTTTTGCGAGGGGAGAAGATGGTATGTATGAGTGGATGTGAAGAGGGATGGCATAGGAAAGAGGCGGGGCGACGTGGTTCTGGTGAGATATTTTGGCACGGCAGGAGATGATATTTATTCATCCGTGATTATATGAATCCAGAACCTCAATCATCCTCATTTAACAAACATATTTATATCGAGTATAATCTCAATTTTTCACATTATTTTATTAATAAATAAAATAAACTTTGTCAACATATTTATATCGGGTATAACATCATTTTTCACATAACTTTATTATTTTATTAATAAATAAAATAAAATTTGTCAAAATAAATATGAAGGTGTGAGCGCGCCTGATCCGTCACAGGAGGGGAATGCGCATCATCGGTGGTGCGGCTCTTCGGAGTCGTCACCTAGTTGATCCCCAACTAGGAAGGGTTTGGATAAGGACTGGTCTGCGACAGAAACTTTGGATTCGGGGGCTAGGTTAAGTGGCGGGAAGGTTGCTTCGGTTGCTCGCACCCGATACCTCCGTTTACACGATCTCTATTTTTTAAGGTTTTTGATTGGATAATCTTGGCTTCTGTTGAATATTCCTGCAAAAACATATACTTTGCCATTCCAAAGCGATTAGTATTTTTCGATTGAACCGCGAAGCGGCTGCCTACGTACTTGATTGTTTCGAGATCAGGTCAAACGTAGTTTGGTGCGAGCGATGATGTATTTTTCTAGGTGGGTTTCTAAGAAAAAATCACCTACCAGTTTTTATTCACCTATTTTTGTGAACATCAGTCAAACAATCAGACAATTGTTATTTTTATTCCATCTATTTCAGTTTCATGGAACGT
>JAOVYX010008378.1:0-35208 GCA_035668315.1 Drosera spatulata | reverse complement strand
AGAAATGACATTGTTCAGCATGGTTTCGGGTCCCAACGCGAGGCGAACCATCTCCTTCTCGCACTGGTCTTGTAACAGGATGTAACCCATGATCTTGGACGCGTGATCGGGATCTGCTTGGTGTATTCGAGTGAACACTGCCTTTGTTGCCTCATCAGGATCCATAGATGAAGTGAAAACAAGAAGCAAAGGAAACGAAGAAAGGTAAGAGGAAGTGGAGGGTGTGTTATATGGTGAAAAAAGGGGAAGTTTTGGGTTTGAAATGGTAAGAGAAGAGAAAGCGGAGATCACAGCTGCTATATTTGAGGAGAAAGAGAAGGAGAAAGGAGACGAAGAAGAAGCGAGTGGTGTGAGTGGGAATTGTATTGTATAGTACCGATGAAACAAAGGAAATTGCCTTGATGGGATGTTATTTTTTGAAGCAGAAATCTCTCGGCGTAAGCCAAGATCTTCTCGACCAATGTTTGACTTATTATGATGATGTTAGAGTAGGATTTTTCGTTTTACCGTGCACTCCTATAAGTAGAATTTTTCTTATAAAGAAAAAGATCAACATGTCTAGGATTTTTCTTTATAAGTAGAAGTAGTTAACAATAATTAGTTGGGGCGACCGTGCCCTTAAGCACGAAACAAAAACTAAGATAGTATTTAGATTATAAGAATGATTTTGAAAAAGAATAACATCAACGATTTTTGAAATGAATATCGAAATAGAATCAATGATTTCATTCATTTTTTTCTATTTGAATGATTATTTATGATGAATTAAATTTAATCCTTAAATAAAAAATTATCGAATAAAACATACACTATTATAAAATTTGATTATATTTTTGACACTGGATTTATCTAACTATGTTTGGACGAGGTTTTTCTTTTAAAGAAATTCATCTATGTTTATCTCATTTATATTAACAAAATAAATTATAAACTTATTTACTTGTTAACCACCTAAACTCAAAATCAAAAAATATTATAAAATAAACATTTCATTCTGGTTGAAATAGGCGAATCTGGCCACCGAAGGCCTGAATCAAGATAGGCTTTGGGAATGAAATCTGATTCCATACGAAAATGTATATTCCGTCTAAATACATCGACCAAACATGTTTTTATCAATTACGACGGAATACATCATTCCATTCAATGCCCCATTTACTCATATCAAATGGAGAATAAAAGTTATCATTCCAACATAACAGGTAAGAAGAAACTTTAGATATACTCCATCCGTCAAAGTTGTGACAGTTTGATTTTTGCAATTTCGAGATGAATTTTCACTTGTGTCGTTGTATAAGCAAACGTCGTATTTCGACGATTTGTTGTGAAACGTTTATTTTAGCTTAAGTTACGTATTTTGATCATATGTTAAAAAAAAGCCTTTTTTTCTTTTTATTTGATATGTAAACAAAGTTTTTATAAATAATACTCCATCCGTTTCAGATAAATTTTGAAGAGTTGATTTGACACTAAAACTCATTGACTTGCTTTTTTTTTTTTTCCGAAATGTTTTTGTGAGTGGGTTTGATTTGTGAGTGGGTTGAAAAAAAAATACTTTTCACCATAATAAAAATAGAATTATGAGTGGATAGTGAGAGAAAAAATAATGATGATCGAGAAGATGTGACATAAAATAAAGGTATAGAAGACTTTTCACCATACAAAACTTGCCAAATAAAAAAACGTTGTAATTTATGTAGGATGACCATATCTAATAATGCGTTTTAATTTATATGGGATAGATAGAGTAATACATAATAACGAAAAACACGTATAGGTCGTAGTAATTCATTCGGGACGGAAGAAATAGTGTAGACATATAGATAAAGATGCAATCCCATAAATTTTTACTCAGTATATAATATGGATAAAATCTCGAGATGATACAACAATTTGATTTTCAAAATTCTTGAAAAGAACTTTTACCCGTGTCGGTGGACAAAAAAAATTTATATTTTGAAAACAGAAGGGGGCACTATTGTCAAGGCAATATTAGACAAAATAATATTACGAAGGTAATTTCAGTATTCTTTGTGATCTTAACAATAGCAAATATTACCTTGGCAATATAATTTGCAAAAACTTATCCTAAAAATGTCAAGAGTTTTTTTTATTGAAAATTCCCCACAAGTATCACTTTACAAATTTATTCTTTTATTATTTACCACGAGGTCCCAAACACCCTCTACCCAACCCCTACCCCCTCCCTACCCCGTGTTCTTCTCCTTTCATCTCTAGATTCCATTTCACCTCTGCACGTCATCGTAGCCTCCCCTTTCACCTTCCCAAATTCATCTCCGCCGTCACCCACCATCACCCACCGTCACCCGCGACTTCCGTGACTCCGACTCCATCTCCAATTTGCCTGCGTCGATGTCGTGGCGTCGTTCTCATCTCAGATGTTGGATCGTTTGAGGTGATAATGTTGCTGTCGTTGACGGAGGCGTTGGTGACGGAGCAGGATACGACGACTCAGAGGAATGCAACGATTACCATCATGAGTCACCGGAATCACTAGGCGTCCCCGCCTTCGTCCCTGTTGCCGAGGAGCTCGCTACCATGGTCGACGTCGAATTGAACGATAAAACAAACAAAGCTAGCTGCTACATGTGAAAACGAGAGAGCAAACCTCGACAGGATTGAATTGAGCGATGTCCAATTCCAACGGCCGACGTCGGAATTGCAAGCGTTCGTTCGTTGCCTGTTGCGATCTCTTTGCTTTTGATTGATGCCTTTTTTTTTTCTTTATAGAAATTGATAATGTTAATTGATTGATTGTATCGTGTGAAGATTCCTTTTTGCTTCTATCAATTTTTTTAAATTTTTTTTTTTGTGGTTGATCGATTTGGTGTGGAGAATTGATTGGAAACGGTTCTTTGTTATGTGTTGATGTATTACTTGCTTAATTTGTGTGAGAGATTGGTTAACGGAGGAGGAGAGTGATGGCGGCTGTGGTGGTGGCCGATGACAACGTCGGTGATTTTTTTTTGGTCGGATTTCGATAAACGTATCAGTTGCTCCAGTCGAAATTCGACCGGATATACTAGTTTCGACCTGACGTATTTGTTGTTCCGGTCGGATTTTGACGGATGTACGAGTTTCGTCCGGACACACTACTTGCTCCATTCGGATTTCGACAGACGTATCGTTTTTTTATGGACTTATTATTTTTTATAGACGTACTATTTTGTTTTATAGACGTAATATTTAGGGTGGATAGGGGGGGTGGTATCTTATGAAAATTTATTAAAGTTAGTGATATCTTCTTGCAATATAATCTTTCAAGTGATACTTTTCGAACATTTTTCCTTTGTTTTATTCAATAAAAAAATAAAGCTCGTATAAGTATGTATAACACTATGAAAAATATATATAGATCATAATTTAGGCCGGATGGATGGAGTATATTGGTTTTAGATGTAAGCAACATGAGACTCTATTCTACTATGGGATATTTGATATGGTTTATAGGGTATTTGATTAACTACCTAATAAATTTGTTATTGATTACATTTAAAATTATGTTTAACAACGTTAGAGCAAATCCAATCATGAGTTAAAAGTGATGTTATTTTTATAATTTGTCATCAAACGGAAAAAACAATGCTCCAATTATAAGCTAATTAAAACTTGTGCTAAAATGGAACTGATGTATGATTTGCTCTACATTTGACACAAATTATAAGTGCATCTATCTTTGCCGCGCCATCAATAATATCTAGTTTTTGTTTTTCTCATGTTTACAAAGTTATCAATTGGTTACAAACTAACTATTTTAATCAAGAATTAATTAAGTTATATAGTAGAAAAATTAATGACACACGTAAATAAGGAATTTAAGTAAAATGGTTGAAAACAAGGGTTGAAAAAGAGTACAACATGTTGAAAATTTAAAACGTAAAAGATCATGAATTGTTATTTAATTATTAAATCGTAGCCGATGAGTTAAGAATATTGTGATCGTGACGAAATTAGTTATAATTAAAACTTTGGGGTATAAAATAGAACCACATATTGGATCACGACAGTTGTATAATTAATATCAAATGTATTTTTTGATGACAAATTATAAAAATAGCTATATTTATTTTTGTGAGATTTGCTATTAAGTGTCAATATTTGGTCTTATTTACCAATTAATGATAGGTGATTATATCAATTACCAATTGGAGCTAGATATTCCCATAAAGAATATATGATTTCTTTTTATCTCGAATTTCTTACTTTTAATTTAATTAAACATGATTGATGACCTTTATCTAAATAAATTGTCTCTCTTCCATCATCACTTTTTCTATCAAATCTAATTGATCACCACTGTGATTTCCATCCTCTCTAACTTCACATCACATCCTTTTTCTCCGTATCATCAAACACCAACATAACGAGTGTAGATGGCAACAACAACACGACGAAGACAATGAGGATTTCACGAAAACATAAATCTTCACTTCAATATAACACCAATGGAAACATCAATGACGACGCCGATCCTCTTCCCTCTTCCTTGTGACGCACTGTTTTCATGGAGGGTTGTATTGTTTTGTTGTTTAACGTTGAGGAGATGATAGATAACAACACTGTTTTTGTGTATATTGATACATTGTTTATTTGGATTCGGTTTTGTCCCGACTACAAAGAAGTCGATGATGGGCATTGTTTACCATTGAGAAGATGATAGATGATGCACTATTCAATAACGACGACGCACTGTTTAACATTGAGGAGATGATAGATGACGCACTGTTTTGTAACGACGAGACAGTCTACGAGAAGGCGATGATGAGAAACAATAGTAAGGACTTACTCAGATGAAAGAGAGCGAGATATTAGAGAAAAGTGTTTGATTTGATTATTTTTTGATAATTAATTGATGAGCGAATATTCGATCATTTGTAATTTTGAATCGAAATCAGAAAGAAATATTTTGTTTTTTTATCATAATTTTTGGGCAATGAAATCCATAATTTGTTTTTCTTGAGAATCAAATGGTAATTAAAATCTTGCATATGACTAATTGATAATTATTTTTTTGTTTTTGAAACTTTTTGCAAGTTCTCTCTTTATTTTAATATGAAGGTTGAATTTGCTCCTAAAAATTCAAATCAATGATTAAAATAAAAACTCACCTCACATTGATATTTGATTGAGAAGGAGGAATGCATTCTTTTAGATAATATGACAAACGGACGGTGGAGACAGTATGTAGTGGATGAAATCCGAACAAACAAAGCAAAGAGGAGATCAATCAAATTGATATGGATAAAATTGGCATACATGATGTACTTTTTCGGTAATAGCTCTACTACTACATGGTAATGACGATGTTTAAATTGCTTGCGTGAAAACAAAAATATCATGGCTTGAAGGGAAAATGGGAGATAAAAATTTAGATAGAGGTGATTTTGTATATTGGATGAGATCATAAAGAAAACATATCTCAATTGAATTCTTCCATCGGTAAATTGCATTTTCGCTATTTTAGATTTGGATAAGTCAATTTAGTAAAAAAAAAAAAACTAAAAAAAAACTTGATAGTAACTTTTTTTTGAAAGTAATATTAAGTAACTTTTTTGAGTAAATATTAAGTAACTTTTATTCCTAAACGTTAGGTTACGGATCTAAATTAGAAATGAATTTTTTCCCAAAAAAGTATGCTCCTTCGGTCTATATGCAGTAGTTTGATTAATTTTTATAATATTCAATATATATTTTGAGTATGTTTGTTTTTCATCTTAGTGATGTGATAAAACTATGTCATTAACTTACGATTAAAGTGATGGTTTCTCAAAAATTGATCGTTTGATCGTATGAAGACACGAATCATCTTTCACATCAACAATTACATGATCAAATTTTTGTATTTATTTTGAAATAAAGGGAGTAACATAAAAAAAAGATGTGCTCTTTCATACTCTCACTGTCCTATTCCCCCGTTTCATATTAGGTGTAATCATTTAACCAGACATAATTTTTTATGTATATGTTGAATTGTTATGAAATTTAATGAGGAAATTTTTTTTAGTGGTAATGAGATTTATTATAGTAGTTGAGAGAAAATAGTGAAGATATTGTAATAAATAATGATTGTTTTTGTTTTTTTGTGAAAAGTTTATCACAAATAGTAATGTTACAACTAAATTGAAGCAGTTAAAAAAATATTGCATGTATATTGGGACGAATGAAGTATATCATTTGCAGCACTTTTCTTTTTGAGCCGTGCCAAAATTTATGTAACGTTTTCATATTAGGTAACCTTTAAGAGTGCACTCCGCTAATTCCTCTCTAAACGGTTATAATAAACCCAATTATTACTAAAAAATACTCTTTGATAATCAAATTTCATAATAATTCAATACAGATAAAATCTCATAACGGATCAAAATGTTATAGTTAATTCGGGATGGAGGGAACATTATGCATGATTAATCAAACGGACTAATTATGTCTGATCTTTTGCTTTGTTTTACTCCCTCCATCCCATTGATTTTGCAGCCTTTTGATTTTGTATGCGTATCGATATAATGTTTGACACGCATGTAACGACGATCAAACGTAATTTTATCTTTAAATTTATGTAAGTTACGTATTTCAATTTAATATATATCGTAGAATGATCAAACGTATTTGATATAAAAATGAGATTTATATTTATACGAATAAAATTACACAATATATATATTGTTAAATATATAAAAATATGAAATGAAATTATTTTTACACCAATACAAATACAGTACAATAACTTTTGGGGTAACGTATAAAGGTTTGTATTTTGCTTTAAATATGATTTTTTTAGAACTTGATGTTTTTCTTGGGTAATGTGTGGGGTTTTGTTTGTCTGTGAAGCAGTGGACAAAGCTGGACTGTGTGCTTGAATGAGTGGGGAGAGAAAGGAAAAGAAAAGCCTCATAAAAGCCTGCAAAATCTTTGCTTTTATTTGCAAAGTGATGCAGTCGATTTTGTCACGCTCCATCCCAATCCATTATTGCTTCACTTTGCTTATGTTTTGCCTTATTTGTTCTATTTGGTCTGATTTGAACCAAGTATGATTTTTGGTTCTGATGTTGATTTAAGGCTAATATTGATGCTAAAATAATTTGGTGCTAAAATGATTTGGTCAATTCATGTATGACAAGGGAGACATAATAAGAGCGATGTGTTCCGATGTTAAGTGTCGGGATTTGTAGAGTTGACGGACAAATGTTCGATCCGAAAAAATGTAACGAAAACATGTGGGTTAACGGGAATTGCGTAGGTCCCACGATTGGTGACCAATCGGTTCCTCGAGATACTCCCATAATTATTATAATATTTTTTATTATATTATTGAATATGTAATTTAAAGAATTTCGTTATTCATTTAAATGATATTATTTAGAAATAGTTGTTTTATTGACACTCGGTTATAGGATATGATGTTTACTATTATTAAATTACAATGATTATATTTACAATAATATTTAGGAATAGTTTTTTTATTGACACTCGGTTATAGTATTTTTTTAAAAAATAACGTTTGATCGTCCCGTAACACCGGACAAAGCTTCTATTGTCATATTTGTCTGGTAAAAACATTACAAACTTTTTGAGATGAAGAGAGTATTATTTTATAAAAACAGTTGTGTTTTTATAATAAATAGTATCAATTTGATAAAACATAATAATATTATTCCAACGGAATGAATGTTAAAATCAATAAATAGAATTAAATCATATAACTTGTTGAGATTGATTTTTTTTTTTTTTGAGGATTTCCCATCAAATACTATAGGTTTGTCTATTTTTGTTGTCAAAATATGACATACAATTTGACAAAATGTAAATTTCATCTGAGTTGTAATTAGAGTTAAGGTTATCCTACTTATAGAATCACAAATTAGTCTTAATTAGGGGTCGTTTGGTATTGTTGCTTAAAACGAAAAAAACCAAAACCAATAATAGAAATAGAAAATCAGTAGACAAAATCAAAATCATTTTACAAAATAAAATAATTTTGTGTACGTGAATCTTGAATATTATATACAGATGAAATAAAAAACAAAAACAGATTTTTTTTTCGGGTTTTCTGCTTCCGTTATATCTATTTAAATAACAAAAAACAGAAAATAAAAAATAAAAATAATATCAAACAGTTTTATTTCATCAACCAATAAAACGAAAATAGAAACATAAAACAAAATGAAACAAAAATGATATATACGAAACAGTCACTTAACATTTTCCGATTAAAGAATCAATCCAGAAAAATATTTCCTCTATTTCAATTTAGACACAATCATTTAATTTTAAATGAGATTTTATGTGTGCGTTGGTTTTGTTTTCCCTTGAAATAAACAGCTTTTCATTAATTATGAAAAAAAATAATAATGTAAAACTCCATGGATAGAGTATTTCCCTTTGCCCTTTTCCTATTACAGCATAGTCCCTCCTTGCAATAACAGTGCACGTCAAATCTGGTATCCTAAGCCAACATGAGATATACCCCTCGTAGGAAACAATTAGGACCAAAATTCAGCTATGCATGTTATACACGAGACTAGAAACACACAGTGCAAATACTCACCCAATACATCAAGATAGACACAAGCTAAACAACTAACTTATCAAATAAGACCATATCTTCGCAACCACAAGATCCTACTCCTTCCTCACATACTTACAAGCTCTTGCATTTTTTTCATGCCAGATTTCATAAACCACTACTGGCATAAGCTTCCTTTTCCTTCGAGCTTCCATGTCTTGCCTCTCGAGATTTTAATGATCCACGAAACCCATTGATGCCAGGGCATTTGTTTACACTTCAAGTCCAACCTCCTTAGCACAGCTTCCAGCACGCCAAAGGAAAAAGGACATAGAAAAAATAGATGATCTCTATCTTTCACGACAGTTCTGCACAGGTCATAGATATCATCATAAATCAATCCCATCTCAAAAAGCTTATTCTTGCATCTCAATTTATTTTTACGAGCCAGCCACATGATAAAGAAATGTCTAGGTAAAACTTCAGCATTCCATGTCACCCTCCACCTGGTAATTCTGGGTTTTTCACCTGGTAATTCTCCTCCGCTCATCTCGAGAGCAATTCACCAATCAATTCCGACGGGGTTCATCTCGAGCTCCTCGCCTACCCATAACCTCATCAACTATCACGGCGGCGGGGACCCGAAGATCATTTTGGCGCTTGGTCGAAGCTCGAATCCACCTTCCTTGACGAAACCCAATGAACTGGTGTGCTCTCGGTGGTGATCCTCATCGATGGTGCTGTTCGTGAAGAAGGAACTCTTGTGAGACCTGTGGCTGCGCAGCTCAAGGTCAGAGTTTAAAGCTTCGTTATTTCTTTATTTAAATGTATTTGAAGGATTGAAATAGTGAACCATGCGTCTCTGTTGTGTTAGAATTCATGACTAGGTGATAGTAGTATATTATTTCTCTGTGTGGTTGAAAACATTGTCTTGATCTTGACCATGATTAATAATGAGTAGTTTTTGTATGATGTTGACTTCTCATAAGCATTATACACGCTAAATGTTACACTCCCGTTAGGCAATTTTCGAAATCTAGGAAAGTACTTAGGTAAACTGATGGATAATGTTGTTAACTCATAATTAGGCTCCGTTTGTTTCGATGCAAGATAGGACTAAATTCAAAATAGAAATGATTAATTCAAGAATAATTTTTTTTGTAAGTTTATTTTCATTCTAAAACATGGACGTTTTGAAATTAGTTTTTTTTCTATGTATTTAGTCATTCCCTTTGATGCATGGCTTTTCTGATTTATTCGATATTCATCTGTTTTCTTGTTTAGCTAGATTCGATCTAAAAATTAGTTTAGGATTAGCTAAATAAATTATTGGAAATATCTAATTGATTAGAAAATTTTTCAGATTGTCTTAGAACACTTAAGTTGAAATCTTAGTTATATTTAGATAGACTAAAAAATATGATAAAAAATCACTTACATCTGGCCTTTATGACAATTAACTTTAAAATCTGAAAATCAACAAATAAAGAAAATAATTGACTTTGATCAAAATTCATACTTAGTAAATAAACTGATAAAAACCGACCAAATCCATACTTAGGTGAATAAGATTAAGAAAATCCATAAAATACTTCTATTAAAACTTAGGTTGATTTTTAGAATCCGATTTAATCTTGTCAGAAGTCAATTAGTCTTGAAACTCGCAACAACGGAGATTATTCTAATTTCAGAACTACACATAGTCTGATCCCTCTTATGTCCAAGATCTAAACGAGGATATGTAGGAAACCTTACTAGAAGACTCGACTGTAATCTAAACTACGTTTGGCCTGATCTTGAATTCCGTAAGTACGTAGACATCCGATAAACGATTTGGTCAAAATATCTGTATATTCTCTGTGTTTTCCTGACTTGTTTTTGCAAAATACACAAAGAGACAATACTATAGACACGTACTTTCGTGCATCCTCCTGCCTTGAGGTACGCCGGCTCTATACAATGTTGATCTCCTCCTCGGTCAGCTCTGAGCTGCGCCTCCGCAACCAACTGATCCATAAGCTCCTTTTTCAGTACGGAGTACTGAGCCTGTAAAAAAACCAATCATAAGTCGGATACTAGCTATTTGATTGTTAAAAAAATTCAATATGCTAAGAAACAAAAACAAAAAATTTGAGGAGCTATAATATAAAAAATAATTATGTTATCGTCGTCTTCTTCGATCTGTCATCACACCACATCACTTTTTCAGGCTCGTCGTCCTTCTTGTATGTTTTCTCACACACCTCAATTTCTTTTGTTTCCTCTTCCACTTCGGGAAAAGGATTCTTTTCGTGCAAACAAACAACCAAATATGATGTCGAGCATAATTCATTCCAATCTTAAAAAACAAAATTAGAGAAATAAATTTAAATATATTATTTAATTGATTTTGCCAAATTAAATTATTTACTTATCATCTTCAAGGCGACACTGACAGTCGACATCGGTCCCTATGTGTGCTTCGTCTATTCTTTGCTCTTGTTCTCCTGAGCACGTTGTGATCTAGTTTGAAACTCTTGCGTCTTTCAATACGCGTTCAGAGCGACCTCGGTGTCGTCATCGATCCACAAAACGTTCTTCCCCATAACAGAATCCCTTTTCAATTTGTGCACGGTGCCACGAACCCGGTCGATCATCTTTTGCTCTTCACATGGCCATCACCAGAACAATGTGCTCTTACTTCCAACGATAAAGTTTTTGCAAAAAATAAAAAATAAAAACTTTAAGAATATAAATAAATAAATTAATGGTTACTGGTCACAATTAGAAATATATAAAAACTAAATAAATAAATATAAATTTTATAATTTTAATCGTACCCAAAAGTATCCCATCTTATCCCTCGCCCATAGAGGAATGTCGGTCCAACAGGTCCTGGGGCTTATGGAGCAACTCTTGATAGACTCTGTGACATGGGATACCACAGAGTGCTCATAACCCCTGAAAAATAACAAAGTTCCGAGCATCATATATTTGAGATAATTCATTTGTTTTTTTTATTTATAAAATATGAAGATAAATATGAATTTTTTTAAAAATGCACACAAAAGATCATCGGGGTCCAATGTAAGCCCAAGACGAAATCCACCAACATACCGCTCATCACCCTCAGTTGCTGAATGGGACGATGAGCTGTGAGGAGAAGGCACTGGTGGTGAAGTTGAGTGTAAATCAGAGAGTTTATAATGAATAGCCTAGAGGAGGGTGAATAGGTTATTAAAAAATTTTCACAGTTCAGTGCAACCTGATCTTGCCTAGTATGTACTTAACTTTCTACAGACTTACGAAATAAGTCTGCACTAGAGACAATAGTATATCAAGATTGTCTCTTGTATGACATCGATTGTTTTTTAACAATTCTAAGTATAAAACGAAAAGCAGTAAAGGACTCAAGGTTTTTATATTGATTCAGACAATCGTTGTCAATTGATCAACAAAGACTTAAGGCAGTCTTCCCTTGGTAACCCATGTTGATGTGTATGAAAATACACATCATTTGTTTATTCTAAATGTTTGTTTTATTCCTTTTGTATTGTTTATTTTATGTTTCTAGCGTCTTTTTGTCTTGAAATATTTATTCATGTTTTTGGCAGATTGACGTGAAGTTTGGAACAAAAAAAAAAAAAAAAAAAAAAAAAAGAAGGATGAAGAAAATGGCAAGTCATGAACTCAAAAAGCTGGATTTCATGATTCATCGTCGTTTCACATGCTTCGAGAGTTTATACGGCAATGTTTCACATCGTTCAGCTAGATTAGCATGTTTAGATGTCTTGTATAAGTTTCTAGAATTTTCAGACGTTGTTTAGTATTTTTAGTTTTAGTTTTAAGGTTTACTGCACATCTGTCGTGGGCGTTACAGACTGTCGCGGGTAATTCTAGTGTCGTGGGCACGACGGTATGATTTCTTCAAATTCTTCAAATTCCTGATTTTTAACCTGTCGCGGCCGCGACAGGGGTGGTCTTGGCCGCGACAGGGCTCCTGATGCAAAATAACAAGTTTCAGCCGTTGGATCGATCTGATTGCAAACCCTCGCCTATAAATACGTCTTCTAGGATTGTTCTAAGCATAACACAGAGGAGGAAACGCTCAGGGAGGCAGTGGCGATCAAGGGGGCGAGAGACGCAAGAAGGATGAGCTTTGGAGTGAAAATTGAAGAGATTTTGATCCGTAACACATAGGAACCCGTTGAACATTAGTTTGGAATGCTACGTGCAGTGTAAAACACTTGTCTCAGTTTGTCAAACTCAACAGAATGATTATTTATATTGCTTTGTTTAATTTCATGTTTTTTTCAATACCTATGTGTGAGTAGTTCATTAGTAGGGATGTGTTGATTAGTTTTGAAGACCTTAGATCATGGGATGTTAACATAAACCAAAGGTGCTTGATGATGAATTGATACATGAAATCTGTTAAAATTATCATATAACATGTTTATGTTAGATTGATCATCTAAAATACATAGGTTAAAGCTATAAATCATGCTAAGTGATTTAATTTAATAGCTAATTGATAAAATATGATTTAAACTTATTGTCATATACAATCAATGGTTTCAAATGCATGTAACATGATTAGTTTAAGCTAATTGTTATGATTGTTAAGTTTCGTGTTATGATTCAACTCTTATGTTTTAAGTCATGTTTGAGCTAATTGAAATGATTTAGATCTCTTGAGTTAGTTTAACTATCCGAGTTAATTGAAAGTTAGAAGCTAAGGAACGTAGTGAGTTAAGCCAATACTCATTACAAACATTCCTTATTAATCATCACGACTAAAATTCAGGAACATCCATGATTGATATAGTTGACTCGAAATGATTCAACCATCGTCCCTACATTTCTCTAAACTTAAGAAAACTCCTCTGTATCTCATATCTATCTTAGTTTCTGTTATAACTAGTTAGTTTAGGTTTAACAAGTTTCTTACAACAACCCCCCCTAAAACCTTAATTTAAATATTTATAATAGTTCTTTATAGTGATTAAGGAAAGATAAATAATATTGCGACCGTCCCTGTGGGTTCGACCTTTACTTCCACTACTGTATTAATTTTATATTCTTACAATGAAAATGAGTGCATATAAATTCTAATTTGACGTACCTACGACAACATGCATCACATGTGGTCAGGCCAAAAGGTGAGTTCACTATTTTCTTGTTTGGCTTACAAGACAACCTCTTATAAGTACAGAACTTACTAAGGACAGAACCTAGATCGTTGCACAGATCTTTTCCAAAAGTTCTGCTGCAAATATTATTCTTGGTGCAGATTAGTGAATTCCTTTTCTAAGATCTTTCTTCACAACGCTTGAAAACGATTGTTCAACACATGAGAGATTTTCTTGCTTGATTAATCCCCTTTGATAGACTCAGGGAATTAAAACCCGTGATTATACTGTTCTGACATTAAGAGCTGTTTGTTTGTCCCCTGTGCAAATCCTGAGTGATGTTGACAGGACTCCTCACAACCGTTATCAAACTCGTACAGATTTTCAAACCTCAAATCTTCGATATGATTATTACTCAAATCTTAGACCAATCATTAATTAGTCTACTGCACTTTCTATCTGCTGCGCTTTTGTCTCTGTAAGTCTGTCTTGCTACACCCAGTCTACTACATTGTGATGTGACTTTGATCCTGGATACTGAAACATTTTTTATTGTCCATGGTTGTCCCAATTATTTATCCAGAACCTTTTGTAATAGTCTGCATCCAGATGGTCCGACACGTGACGTTATGCCGTCATAGACCCAGTCCATGACAAGGCCAATCAACCGAAACAGGTTTGTGGGTATAGAAGCTAAGTAAAGCTACCTAATCAATACAAATTATAATTCCTGATAATAATATGCAATCCTGATTACATTATAATGTTGTGTTGTTTACAAGTGATTCCCAACGAACATTTATTACATATCGGACAATGAGATAAATAAGTATATGCATAAAATCTCACTCTATCGATTCGGTATTGCCTTGCGATGGATATACAAATAAAACACATAACCGTGAGCTAAAAGCTCAGCAACCAAAGTTTATGTATCCGATTTACAGGGTACTCCTTCGACTACAACGATCGGTGAGTACCTGTAAAACATTTTCTTATAGCCGTAGGAAAATATGGGCGTCATATCAAACTCTACATATACTAAAAGCATAGACGTCATTATTATCTTTTATATTCTTTTTACTTTCTTAACCATCACAAGTCCGTGTCCCGACATAAATGATAGAATTCAATGAGGATAAAAGATGAAGAGAGATTTTTGAGACTTAGACGTTGATCTGGGCCAAATTCTCAGTCACATAACATGCTCCAAAATCATTTGAAAACTCATTGTCTTTGTGAAAATGTTTCTGTTTTTCATAAATACTACGCATGATTTGGGTTCGCAGCCCAAAATCACTACGTCTCTTGCGTGTATTTCGGTTTGCTAAACCCTCACTTACACGCCGAAGGTCCCCCTACAGAGGATAGCCACCCAATCGGCCGATGTTTTGGCCCGCGACTTCTTGTCGCTGTGCATACGAAGAGAACCACACTTCTTCTCTTACTAGGTAGATTTAACATCTGACCCAGTCATCTACTTTGAACGCTTTTAGAGCCAAAGAACTCGATCCCGAAGGACTCACTATACGACCTCATCGACGATAACGGATTTGTTCGATTATCATTAGTTTGTTATTATGGGATGATTTGTTGAACGCGCCAATAAACGTTGCGAACGACTAACGTTACAATGTTATAACGTTATAAACATTGCGCATAAGGACTATCGTTTTAATCCCAAAAATAATGAATTTTGACTCGGAAGGTCATATTTTCATACACGGGATAAATATGGAAATGAAAGAGTATCAAGCAACAACTTGGTAGGCTGAAAGTTGTACCAACCCTTGGATTTCAACTAGAGCATTTACCGTTGTTGCCAGTCTGGTGTATTAGGAGGAGCATGTTGCAGGCTAGCAAATGCTTGACACTTGTGGCATCTCCTTACATACTTCGTACAGTCGGCCTCCATTGTGCTCCACCCGCTCCTTACCGTCACTCGCTTTCCTTTTGCTTTCTTTCATATGGGACAGAAATGACTCCCACAGGTGTTTAGGAGTGGATTGTGAATTCTCACATGTCTAGTTTTTAATGAAGTTAATAAATCATGATTTGGATTGTGAATCTTAACAAATAAATCAAAACATGCGGATAAATCAATTTGTAAAAAACTGATTATAGGGATGACTTCGTGGCTTAATATGGAATTATATAGTAAGCTTTATAAGACAAAACTTATATCACTAAAAAGATATGAAAGTCTACTTTCCAGAATAGTTTACAAATAATTATTTGGAGCTATATGTAAAGAGTTAGGAGTTAATTAGTAAAATAAGATCAAATTGTCTGAACTAGTGAAAAATATAAAATTTTGTTGTAGTGTTTCTTAAATCTCGATTCCTCGCTTAATATGAATTATGATATATAACACATATTCAGAGTATAAATAGGATATGAAGCTTATACAGAAATCACATACTACGCATTTAACACTTTAATCACATTTTAACATAAATTCTAGGAAAACAATCCCAATCATGTATCCTGTACGTTTAATTATCTTGATTTTTTCATGAACATAACCTTAATGTTCCATAATATTGGTTATCAATATTGTCATATCCTCTTACACAAATCCCATAATTAAACATAATTAATGCTTATAACACATAAATCGCATTAATCACGCATAACACACATAAGCAAGTATAGCCACAATCATCTTTGATGTTATAACCCGAGACAAACCAATCTCATCCATAACCACAACAGTAGTCGTATCGCATCCTCACATAACAATCACAATGATTCTACCACATCAAAACATAATCATATAACCTTTTTTGTCATTCTTTCTCATACCAAACCCTCCTTTATACAAAGACATAAAACCTCGTCAATCCGACGCTCTAATCTCAATGACAACACATTAAGATATCATAAAACAAATTACTTGCCACACAAGTTCTTACATAACCGTCACATCTTCGCACCGTTATAAACAAAACATATAAAGTACAACCCAAGCCATCTCAATCACTTCAAAACCAATTCAACCTAACACAAGCATATCCCTATAGCTTCTTTATCGTCATTTTTTTTCCCAAACTCGTATATAAACACAATCCCCACCCGACAATCTCATCATCCCGACGATTTAACCAATCACAAACACATCAATGCCCCATCGGTATCTCCATCTTCCTTCTTTGAAACCCAACACGCATTTCCCATCCACCATAACCATCAATCATTAACAATTCACATCACATACACACAAAATCACATCCTCGTCAACCCGACGATATCACATCAACAACTACCCATCACAATCCTGCATTCAAACACACACTTCACAGGCATTCAAGGAAGGTTTACTGGTGGTTACCTCCCCGGTGAGTTATTCGATACAAAACACGAGACGAAACGACAAGAACGACCGAGCGAGGCGTCGGGCCGCACCGGGCCTGCTGTCCGGGCTCCTGGGTTATCGGGTCGGCGTCGCTGTCCGGGCTTGTCACGATGTCAGGCTGCATCGGCCGCTGCTGGGCCGCACCTGGGCCTGTCGCCAAAAGACAAGCAGCACCAAAACTTCTCAACTTGGGTGGGCTCATGACCAAGCTGGTGAGAATCTAACCGGAGATATTGGAACATAAATTAACAGAAGCGACTTTTGTAGATTTGTTCCCTAACTTCAGCAACAAATCCAGTGACTTCCATGTAACTTCCTCTTGTAAGATGAAGCCTGTTCAGATAGAACACCAATGAAAGCTCGACGAAATGGTTTAAAGGGCCTTTCAATTTTCATCTAGTTCTGGATGAATTTGCTCCTCGACCACTTTCTAAAGCATAATGCTGATTTCGAGTATATCAAGAGCAAAGGATCTCTGGATAGAGTTCATAAGTAACCATGATGCAGATCCACCTGCAGCGAGGGCAGTAAGGTCCTCTAGTAAACGGATCCCCAGCTTTCCAGCTTCTGTCAAATTCTCTCTCATAGTGGGATCACCAGAAACACCAGTGGACTCCTCTGTGTTATGTATGTTGCGGCTTACATCCCCTGAAACAGAATTGGATCTATAGATTTGACCACTGAAGCTGACCTTGCCCGCAGGAAGTGACTCAGCATGAGCAAAATGGTCAAAAATGAGGGCTACAGCTTGCTTAAATGTTGCTGCTGCAGTATTTCTCACACCGTCAGATGAACGATTGCTTTCAAGAAGCCGAAGGGAAATGACAAGAACTAGAGCCACATCATCCTCATTTTCTGGGAGCAAATGTGACTGGAATACCATCAGTAAAGTCTGGAGAGTCTTCAGCTGGACTCTCCCATCTGTCATGTCAGCATGTTCTTTCAAGATTGAAAGTATCTCCTTCAAAACTGAAGAAGCAACAGCCTCATGAGAGATTAATTTTTGCAGAGAAGCAAGTCCAATGACACTCAGCTTTGTAGCTTTAACTTCACAAGCCATGAGAAAAATCCGCACTATGTCCTCGTTCTGTGAAATCTCACTGGCACTCGATAGAGACCGAAGCTTCAAAATAGCGTGTTCGGCTCCATCCTTGATGGCAGGGTGCCGGCGACGAGATTCAGCGGAGAGAGCGCGTAGATCTGACTCCAAAACCGCCATCAACGCCGACATCGCTTCCTCCATTGATCGATAGAAGGATCTCGTCCTCTAGATCTCCAGTCTGATGAAATGAAATCACGAGATAGATTATGCGTCGACGGAGAATCGCGCGCCGACGATGAGAGATCGGAGCTAGGGTTTTGGTGTGGGCGACGAGACAGGTCGGGAGAGGGGGAAGAGAGAGGGGAAACGATGGTGTCGGTGGTGGTGGGTAAAGGTGGAAGAGTTTGGTGGAAACCGAGAGAAAGGAGGTGAGTGGGTATCCTATCAAATATCTCATGGATTATATATATAATTTGTCTTTTAATAATTAATCGTTATCGATTTAATTATTTTAAATATTTCATAATCATATTTTGTTCAATTATCTTAAATTTTCAAGATTAAATTTGTATCTCAAACGCACAATAATTTTAACGATGTAGCGTTCATTGTCTATAAATTTTATTTACACGTTCAATGTATACATACTGTACGTATATTTTATAATCATTATATATTTTTTAAATCAAAAAATTTGTGGGATATTACACCTTCCAACTGTGGTCTACTGCTCTGTTGCATGTTTCCCTAAACTACAACTCATTATTCTAATTCTCAACCTAAACAACTAACTCCAAGTATGTCTTATTCTAAAGTTTTATTCATTAATTTCTACACATTGGAGCGATTGCATATTCCTAACGATCTCCCCATAAATTTATGATAATAAAACTTTAAGTTTCAAAATAACAAGTTTATCATTCCAAATACATATTATTTTTGATTGACTGAAAAAGGTTCCACATAGAGTTACGGGACGTTATAAAAGTTTTACCTATGATCTTTGTGCTCCCTGTAGCCTTTTTAACCTTTGTTGTGCTTCTCAGGATAGTATGCATCGAAGTCTCGTCGACGTCTTTCTGATGGAGATGGAGATTTGTCCCTTTGATGATGTTCTCTAGACCTCTTCTTTTCTTGTTTGCCTCTGCTGCTTGAGGCCTCCCCCAGTGACCTTGAGAGTTCCTTGGAAGTTTTCTTGTGACCTTCTCCTCCCTTGGTAGGTTTCTTCTTCTTGGCAGTGTCCTTCTCCTTAGCAGTGTCCTTCTCCTAAACAATGTTCTTCTCCCCCTTTCTTTTGTCATCAAATTTAGGGAGAGCGGATGCAGTAAATGTAGCCGTTAGAGCTTCAACTACTTGCCTTAAGGCCTTGAGTTCAGTGGAGTAGTCTGTTGAGCTGTAGTAGCCTTAGCGATTTCAGCTTGAACCTTACTCTCCTATAAGGTGAGTTTTTTATAGTTGTTCTGAATGTGATGCTGGAGTTTATCTTGAGTAGTTTGGAGAGAGGTCTGTAGCTTGCGGATGTTGGAGTCTTGTGCAGTTCTTAGTCTGCTCAGGTTTGAGGCGCTTCTGTGATATTGTTGAAGATTGATGGCGTCGCTCTGCTTGATTTGCTGATGCAATTATTTACCGAGGCCAGTTAGGACGTCATAAAAGTCTACAAAGTACTTGTTCCTATTATTTTTCTCTGACTCAAGCTCTTTTGCAACAGGTTCAAGGTTGTCCAACAGATCTTGAAAGGCATCCCTTGTCCATTGATAGAGACCATAGACACCTTGGTCTAAGTGCTGAAGTCGATGCTCTAGGACAATTACGTCAGAATCATTCCTTAAGGGCGATTGCTTGTCCTTGGATAATCCTGCCCCTATGATCTTTGAGGGTGATGCTTGAGTGTGCGATTCTTTCAGGATTTGTTTAAGACTTGTATGTTCGTGATGGCACCATAGAGCAACCCTTTCGAAAAGCCAACTGATGGGGGGTCTGTTGTAGTCTGCTCTTGTCAAAATGTGGATTAAGAAGTGAACTGAAAGTTAAGAGGTGATATCCTTGTGTCTGCAGTGATGGGTTGCTGTACTGCTCCCTCTGAAATAGGAGTATTATCCATAAGATCCTTTCTTAGCTCCTGTAGAGTCATTCCATCAGATGTAATTTCTTGGCTTGACCTAGTTTCCTTGACTGCAGTGGACATCTCTGACCCTTCATCTGTAATGATGATTTCATAAGGCTTATCTTCAGCTTTTGGTAGAGACTTTCTTTCTGTTGATGATTCAGTGATTGGTTCATGATGTTGTTCTGTTGATGGAGTCTCGTCTGTAGATTTTTGTGTTTACTTGGTTTGATAGGTATCGTCTCCAGGTGACATTTTGGAGTTGTCTGCAGCTGTGATAGGAAGAGTATCTACTGCAGCTTTTGGTTGAGACTGTTCTTCCCTTTCTTGTTCTTGATGTGGCTGGACCTCTTTGTCTGTGCTTTCCCATGCCACTTCATCAATACTATCATCCTCAAGTGCTGTGTCATCATCATTGTTGTCATCATCTCCTGGAGTGGGTGGTCTCCTAATGGTAAGTCTGGATAGGTAGTCATGGATCTCCAAGGTTGCAGCCCTTAGGTGCTTCTCAACCCTCCGTTTTAGCTCTGCTTCAACCTCAGGAGTGTACACAAACTCGACTGCCTCCAGCTCGGCTTGTCTGATTTTTGTGGTTTTGAGGGTTGAGTCCTTGATTTCCAGAGTTCCACTAAATAGGATGTATGGCTCAACTGGTCTCTTCTTCTTTGTTGCATCCTTTTTTGCATTATGGCTAGCTGTGCGATTTCAGCTTCTGTAAGCCCATCAACAACTCCCAGCTCAATTTTGCTGTCATCTGGATTGATTCTGTACTTAATTGTTGGGCCAGAGAGGATCAAATTGGGTCGTTGTTGTTCTCCTTTTCTCCTTCCTTTTATAGGGAGCTTGTTCTTCCTTATGAATTGTTGCAGCATAGACTCTTTTTTTGAAATACCAAGAAGTTATTTTGTTTTAGCAAAGTACTTGGTTACCCTTGACTGAAGAGATATGGTCATTTGTAAGGCTACGCCTATCATTGTTCTATCAGGTGTGATAGCAGTGGCTGCTTCCTGCCCTTCCTCTGCTGTCGTAGTTGTAGTTGCCTATACTTCAATTGCAGTTGAGGGCTGTTCAGGCTGCAGACTTGTTAGCTCCAGTCTTGCAGATGAGATTGGCACTATTGCTATTGTTGTTGATGTTTTCTTTTGTCTCCCAATCGTGAGTGAGGGCAATGTTTTCTTTTCAATGGCTTTCTGTGCCTTTAGTGCTTCCCTTCTTATCTCTGCCTCCATTGTTTCTATCTGCTTTCGATTGAATACTTTTTCAGTCATCTCCTTTCTGAATTCTGCTTTCGGACCTTCTGTTACTTCACTCCACATTTCTGTCATCTGTGTGATGAGTGCAATCAAGGCTTCGCTTGTTTCTTCCTTGATAACTTCTGCTACTATTTTTGAGTCATGCAGCAAAGCTGTATCAATATTTTCACGGGGTGACACCCTTGACTTCTCACCATTTCCACCCTAATGTTTAGAATAGGTGATGCAGTAGAGGAAATTTGTTCGAGTATGCTGACTAGGACACGAATGATTGGCTCTGGTTCTATTAAGGGCTCCTTTCCTTCCCTTCTTGGAGATCTTTGAATTGACTGGTCAGCATCTGCTTCTGCTTCAGTTGCTGCCATGACTGGTTGAGTGACTTCCTCTTCTTGGATTGTATCATTTACTTTTAGTGCTTTTGATAATGCTTCTTCGGCCTTCTCTGAGGTATGCATAATCAACTTCCTTCTAGTTGCCCTAGGAGATCGAGCTTGAGCCTTCTCTTTGGCTGAGGGTTTAATGATCTCCGTTGCAGTCTATGGTTTTGAGGGGGACTTGACTTATGTTTCCTTGGCCTTCTTTACAACCTCCTTTAAAGGTTGATCAGAGGTTATTGAGTTTGACTGCACCGCCTTTTTCTTCCTTGAGAATCCAAGGGGTTGCTTGACAATCTTCTTCACATCTATTTGTTTGTCAACAGTCCATGGCCTTCCCAGTTTGTCTGAGAGTTTAAGCTTGTCCTTCTGGATGATGCTGATCATTCTCCCATAGAGCGGTTGTCTGGCCTCAGCTCCTTTGGCCAATTAATACATTAACATCTTGACCCAGTTTAACTTGTGCTTTGTCAGAATTCCACACATGATTTTCTAACGATCTGACATAATCTAAGCTTTTGTGAATCCCCTTGACATGATTGCCTTCTTTACTACATTAGCAAGTAGCTTGTGACATTTAGAGAGAAACTTTTCATGGTTCTGATTCCTTTATCTTTGTGCTCATCATTCAGCATGACATGCCTTCCATTGTCACCATGGACTGTGGTATCATTCTGGAACCTCCATTGGACACCTTGAGTAGTCGTTCAAAGTCATCTTGGGTGATCATAATCCCTATCTTCTTGCTCGAAGTGTACACTACAAAAAAGGGCTATTTTACAACGGAAATTTTTCGTCGCAAAAAGCCAAAAACCCATCGCTAAAAATGTTTAGTGACGGAAATAATCCGTCGCTAATTACGTGGTCGCTAAACCAAAAATTAGCGACGGATCTGTCGCTAAAATAAAACTATAGCGACGGATTGACTTTTTCTGTCATTAATTTTTTTCCCATAGTTGCAAATTTAGCGACGGAAATTCCGTCGTAAAATTTATTGATTTAGCAACGGAATCCGTCGCTAATTTTTAAAAAATGAGGAATGACATTAAGCGACGGAATCTGTCGCTAATTTCTCAATAGAAATTTAGCGAGGGAGTCCGTCGCTAAATGCCATTCCTTTTTTTTTTAAAAATTAGCGACGGACTCCGTCGCTAGATGTCATTCCTTATTTTTAAAAGTTAGCGATGGAATCCGTCGCTAACTTATTTCTTCAAAAAATAGCGATGGATTCCATCGCTAATTGAGTTTAATTTTTAAAAAATAAATCAGAATTTCAACATGTACCAATATAAATGCATGTACCTGGAACATCAAGGAACTCAAAAATATACAAACATCAATCAAATTGAACTAAAATTTTGAATCATACACATGTAAAGAGTTTACAACAACCTAAGTAGGCATCAATGGCCAGCTTGTCGAACATCACCCTGCTCTGGGAGACAGGAGTGGTCATCCGAAGGTAGTTGAAAAGGAGCAAAAGCTCTACCTGCCTCGTTCTGACATGTGGAAGGATCATCGCCCATCTTCAAGAAGAGGAAGGTCATCTACTGCTCCATCCTGGCCTTACTTTGTCGGAGGGTGAGGACTTCTTCCTTCAGCTGATAATAATCCTTTAGAATCCTCCGAGAGCTTTGCGATTGACTCCTGGATGAAGAGCTATGCATGGATCGGGGGTTTAATTGACTCGCAACTGAGCCAATGCCATATACCCTTCCCTTGTCGGTCCAAGAGACCTCCATGAAAGCCCGATCTGCCGCTGCATGAAATTACTGCTAAGCAACCTCGGAATCGACAGACTCATCCATCTGCGACTCAGGCAGCTGACCGAGTCGCTCAAAATATGAATCCTACAATAGATCATTTGTAATGCATTAGTAATGTGAAATGTAATAGAAACTGTATTTAATAAATAAGAAGCGAAATAAAAGATACCCGAAGCTGTGTTGCAGGCTCGTCAACTAGCGAAATATCCGCTATAGACTTCCCGCCCCGAATGGTCTCTACAACGTCAGGGGCATCCGACTTCTTATGAGTCTGGATAAAAAACTGGGAGCCCATGACCTTTCGTTTCAAGACCGTCTCCTAAGACAATTTAATCAAAACAATGAGTTAAAGCGACATTATCAATGTAATATAAAATTTTGTTAATGAAATGATAAAACACGTATAAATCTTAAATGAATCGAATGAAAAAAAACACGAAACACTTACCATCCTCTTCCCGATGGCGATGGAGGACACACTACCCTGAGTGTGTGTCGTGATCCCCTTCGCCCGGTTCTGCTGGACGATGTCGGATTTTGTCTGGAAACCCTCACTCGCGCACTGCCTCTCCAAGAGCTCCATCTGAAACTCGAAGGGCATCCACTGTACATTGTCGAATCGCCCCTCAATGATAGCGATTCGAGCCTTGTAGAAGATGTCTAGGAAATGACTTTTCAACGTCGCCTCTAATCCAGCGCGTACACGTGCATCGAGTGATGGATCCTAGGTATAGTGCGTCAGAAAGAAATAATAGAACATATTAATTTCTATAGTACATTTATATATATCGAAATAAAATTATCAATAACATAGAAAAGGGTTTTCGGGCTCGTATCGAGAATCAACCGAACAAGCGAACGCGTGCATGAGACGAAACCTCGGAATAGGTAGTCCACAACGCCTTCTAAAAGGCGGTGAATGATGCAGCGAGTGTCCTGACTACATCACTACGATAAAAGCCTACGTCATATAGTGCCAAATACACATAAGTATTTGATAAATGCGTATAGTAATCGAAGATAAAATGTATATAGGAGAAGTAAAAAGGGAGAGATAAGATAAATATTTTATCAGTGTGTATCTGGATGTAATGGAGAATTAGGATCGATGTCCGGCAGTCTACCTCTACTACCACGGGAGGACGATGGCCGTGCTGATGTAGAAGCACGAGGAAAGGGCTCATCCGAAGGCAACGCTGGGGCGAACTGCCAATGACCATGCTGTACATCGGCCATTATGTCGAACTGATCAGGCTAGGGATCTCCCTCCATCGCAGGAACGTGAGATGGCATGGTACTCTCAAAGCTCTTGGAGATGCTCCTGTCAGAACGACGATCCAGTGAACCAATGCTGCGTCCACTGGATCGTCCACGCGAAGCACTACGTCTATCCCTGGAATCATCGGATGACGACATTTGCGAACATATAAGGAAAAAAATGTTAGTTTCATCTCCTTGAATGGAACGGTTATGATTGCGTATGCTACAAAGACATAGTGCGATCACGTTAGGAAGTTCTTGTTCTTTACGTATTTATTTAAAATGTTAAGAAACGATCATTCCTCCCCCTCGTCATCGTCACCTTCATCATCATTTTCAGACTCGTCTTTGGCTATGTCTCCTATTGTGTCTTCCTTTTCTTTCTCTTCCTCGTCCTCGTCCTCTTCCTCCTCTTCCTGCTCCTCGTCCTCGTCCTCGTATTCCTCGTCTATCTCATCATCTTCATCATCATTGTCATATTCTATTTCTTCCAATGGTTCAAGAATGAAGGGGAAAACATTAAAATCTTCTTGTAAAGCTTGTTCCATTGCTTCGGGAGCTTCAATAGTACATCGTGATTTCATTTTGAATACCACTCACCATCTACTATGTCGGGGTGCAGACCCCGGATAAGGAGTATTGAATTGCTTGAGTGGCAATAATAAAAGGATCATACAGCCCCCTGTATTTACTTAGACGGTCTATGTCAACATGCCCATAGCTCGGGAGTACGCTCAATCAGAGACTGAATCGAACCATTCACATTTGAAAAATAGTCTTTAACCTTCTAAAATCTATCCCGAAATATTGGAGTTCAATAATGTCTATGAGAATGCCATAGTAGTCCGCGACGTCATCTCCTTTCACGCAAACACCTCAATTTGCTGTAGTTTTTCCATTACTGGTTGAGAATGTATCGAACAAAAAATCATTGATAACATATTGCTTGAATTTTTTGACATAAACCGCAGGCCCCACAGTTATTGCCTTCACCATCTCATTGCCCTCAAGGAGTCGAACCTGTGAGCAAATATTTTGACAAGAAAAACGTACGATGTTGAGAATGATAAACTTGGAGACTTCTTAAATCAAACGAAGAAGAAAACCTATAAGTTACATGCTCTTTGAACCAAATAGGCCATATGTGTTGCACTTTCGTCCATGCTTCTTCTACAATGTCAACACAACCTCTGTTCATCATCGCCTCCTCGAAAAGCCTAGAACATTTATATGGCCGATATATGAAATCTAACCAGTAAAGAATAAATATGGCCTCCAAAAATTCAGCTCATCATATCTCTCAAACGGGGCAACAAGTTCACAGTTTGCGAGACTGTATCTATGAGCTGCCTCGGCATATTGATTGTCAAGCACCAATTTTTTTCTGAGCTCTTTTTTGTCTTTGCTTTCCTCTCAATCGGAGCATAACTTCCGTTCTTGCAAAAAAGATCCGGCAGGTTTCATCGTTTCCAGCATCACTTGGCCTCCTATACAACTTTGTCTCCACACCTTTGAGAAAATACAACTTTGTATAGCCGCTTACTTCTTCCAAAAGATAGGCTTCGCATATAGAGCCCTCCACATGTGCTTTATTCCCAATCAGTCGCTTCAAATGGAACAAGAACCTTCAAAAGCAAAGTAAGAACAAATTCACTAGCCCATCCAGAGTGAGATCCTTGGTAGATTGAATTCAGAATGAAGTAATCATTACCTCTCAAAGAGATACATCCATCTATAGTGAAGCGTGCCAGCTGTTTTCCCCTCATATGGTAGATGGATAGGGAGATGTTCCATGGAGTTGAAGAAACTTGGAGACGGCTGTCTTTCTAACTTACAAATAATTTCAGGGATGAATAACTCCAAACGCTCGCTGTCATCGCGAGATATACAATTTGTGCACAAGTCCCTGAAGAACTGACTCAACTCTGTTAAAACATTCCATTCATTCCTCGGCAACAACTATCTGAAAGCAATGGGCAATAATCTTTGCATAAAGACATGACAGTCATGGCTTTTTATGCCCCTGAGCTGTCACTCAGGCTCACGTATGCAAGGATGAAGGTTGGATGCGCAACCATCCGGAAACTGTAGTTTCTTGACCCATTCACACAGTAATTTTCTTTGGTTCTTCTCCAAAATATACGGAGCTTTCGGCAAAAAAACCTGTGTCCTGCCATTAATAGAAGCACTCTTCTTGAGGTGGAGTTTGGATCTTTTGCAGTACAAAGTCAAATCTTTTCTTGACTTCTCGTTGTCCTGCGTTTTACCAGGCACGTCCATCACTGTGTTGAACACGTTGTCAAACACGTTCTTCTCAATGTGCATGACATCAAGATTATGACGGATTAAAAGAGACGACCAGTAAGGTAGTTGCCAGAATATGCTTCTCTTGCTCCAATTGTTTTTTATGTGAAAACCGACTGTAGCAATCGGTAAGTCATAGACCAACCTTTCCTTAGTGGTAGGGATGTGTGCAACCCTGTGAAGAATCTCTCCTCCACTAAGAATCTCAACCGGTGTGGTAAATTCTGACTTTTTCTTCAAAAATCCACTCTTGTTTCTCCTAAAAGGATGATCCATGGGCAAAAAAAGTCGATGATAGTCGAACCATGAATGCTTTCGTCCATTCTTGAGGTGAAAAGACTTCGTATCTCCCATGCAATATGGACAAGCCAACCGACCGGCTGTGCTCCAACCGGATAACATAACATACGCAGGAAAATCACTAATAGTCCATAACAAACAGGCCCTCATGTTGAAAGTTTGATGTTTGTGCACATCATATGTTGGTTTCCCAACTTCCCACAACATAAGAAGCTCATCTATCAAAGGTCTCAAATAAATATTAAGGTTTCCCTTTTGCCTCTTTGGGCCAGGGATGATCATGCTCAAAAACATATAAGGTCTCTTCATGCACATTTCAAGCTGAATATTGTATGGTGTGAGTATGACAGGCCAACAAGAGTACTCCTTCCCAGACTGCCCAAACGGTGCAAACCATCAATATAGAGTCCCAATCGGACATTACGTGCCTCGGTCGCGAAGGATGGGAAAGTACGATCCAAATGCCTCCAGGTTTCGCTCTTTGAAGGGTGTAAATGATGCCATTAGATCTTCTAGAGGTGGAATGCCTAGACATAGCCTCGGATGAAGCACTGTTGGCATACAACCACTGAAGCCTCGGAATTATCGGAAAATATCGAAGCACAGTGACACCGGAGCGCTTCTTTGAACTTCTCTTCTCCTTGTAACAGTTTGCATTACATACAGTGCATCTTCAAAGCCCCGAGTAATCTTTCCAGAAAAGCATGCAACCATTCGGACAGCAATCTATCTTAACCACTGGAAGATGAAGGCCTTTCATCTGAGACTTGATGTCATACATCCCTTCTTTCATATTATTGTCGCGTGGGTACACATCCTTCAACAGTTTGTAGACACCATCAACCGCTTTATGAGAAAGGTTATACTCGCATTTCAGAGTCAAATGCCGTACAACCACGGCTAATTGAGACATCGGGGCTCCATCGTACAACGGAGACTGAGATGCATCCACCATGTCGAAGTAATGTCTCGATTCGGTTGGCGGACCGTCATCATACAGTCTTTCATCCGTAGCCTTAGTTTCTTCATAATATTCAGCCGGTAATGCATCAACCAACATATCCTCAATATTAGTAGGATTTTGAAATATAATCGACGGACCCACAACGTCCGCTTGGCACATATTGGACAGTCCACCAACTTCTGTATGATGATTCTGTCCCCATGCTTCCCCGTGATAAACCCAAACAAAATAATTGTTCGTGAAACCCTTACTGAGAAGATGAAGTCTCAGAGTGTCAACTGTTTGAAATCGTCGATTGCTCCAACTCTTACAGGGGCATCTCAGATGTCCTAGAAAACGACATTGATCATGTCGAAGAGCAACCTTAATAAACTCGTCGACTCCCTCTACGAAACGAGTGCTCAAGTGATGACCATCCAGTCGCTGATACATCCATGAACGATATCACTCCATTCCGACGGATTATTTCCGTCGCTATTAACGTGGTCGCTAAACCAAAAATTAGCGACTGACTAAACAAAATATATAGCTTTGGATTGACTTTTTTCGTCGTTAATTTCTTTTTTCATAGTTGCGAACTTAGCGACGAAATCCATCGCTAAAAGTCATTGGCAAGTTGAAAGATTTAGCGACGGAGACGGAATTCGTCGCTAAAAGTCATTGGCAATTTGAAAGACTTAGCGACGAAATCCGTCGCTAAATTTCTTTGCCAATTTGAAAGACTTAGCGATGGAATCCGTCGGTAAATGTATTTGCCAATTTGAAAAACTTAGCGACGGAATCCATCGCTAATTAAGTTAATTTTTTTTAAAAAATAAATTAGAATTTCAACCGTACCAATATAAATACATGTACCTGAAAAATCAAGAAACTCAGAAATATACAAACATCAATCAAATTGAACTAAAGTTTCGAATTATACAAATGTAATGAGTTTACAACAGCCTAATAGGCATCAATGCCCAGCTAGTCTAACAGGACGCTGCCCTGGGGGACAGGAATCGTCATCAGGAGGTGGTTGAAAATGAGGAAAAGCTCTACCAGCCTAGTTCTTACATGTGGAAGGATCCTCGCCTATCTTCCTGAAGAGGAAGGCCATCTGCTGCTTGATCCGGGCCTGGCTCTGTCGGAGAGTGAGGGCTTCTTCCTTAAGCTGGTAGTAATCCTCTGGAATCCCCCGAGAGCTTTGCAATTGACTCTTGGATGAAGAGCTGAGCACGGATCGGGGGTATAATTGGCTCGCAGCTGAGCCGATGCCATATACCCTTCCCTTGTCGGTCCGAGAGACCTTCAAGAAAGCCCGATCAGCCGTTGCATGAAACTGCTGCTGAGCAACCTCGGGATCGACAGACTCATCCATCTGCGACTAAGGCAGCTAACCAAGTCGCTCAAAATATGAATCCTATAATAGATCATTTGAAATGCATTAGTAATGTAAAATGTAATGGAAACTTTATTTAATAAATAAGGAGCGAAAGAAAAGATACCCGAAGCTGTGTCGCAGGCTCATCAACTAAGGTAATGTTTGCTATAGACTTCCTTGCCTGAATAGCCTCTACAACGCCAGGGGCATCCGACTTCTTATGAGTCTGGATAAAAACCTCGGAGCCCAAGACCTTTCATTTCAAGGCCGCCTCCTGAAACAATTTAATGAAAACAATGAGTTAAAGAAGCGTAAATGATTGTTATGTGAAATTTTATAAATAAAATGATAAAACACGTATAAATCTTAAATGTATCGAATGAAAAAGAAAACACGAAAAACTAACCATCCTCTTCCCGATGGCGAAAGAGGACACACTACCCTGCGTGTGTGTCGCGATCCCCTTTGCCCAGTTCTGGTGGGCGATGCCGGATTTCGTCTGAAAATCCTTACTCGCGCACTCTCTCTCCAAGAGCTCCATCTGAAGCTCGAAGGGCATCCACTTTACGCTGTCGAATCGCCCCTCACTGATGGCGATTCGAGCCTTGTAGAAGGTGTCTGAAAAACGACGTTTCAATGTCGCCTCCCATCCAGCGTATACCCGTGCATCGAGTGATGGATCCTAGGTATAGTGCGCTGGAAAGAAACAATAGAACATATTAATTTCTATAGTACATTTATATATATCGAAATAAAATTAGAGATAACATATAAAAGGGAGTTTTGGGCTCGTATCGAGAACCAACCGAACATGCGATCACGTGCATGTAGTGGAACCTCTGAATGGTTAGTCCACAACGCCTCATAGAAGGGCGTGAATGATGCAGTGACAGTCCTGACTATATCACTGTGATAAAACCTACATGATATATTGCCAAATACACATAAGTATTTGATAAATACTTCTAGTAATCGAAGATTAAATATATAACGGAGAATCCAAAAGAGAAAGATAAGGTAAATGTCTTAGCAGTGTGTATCTGGATGTAATGGAGTGCTAGGATCGATGTCCGGTAGTCTAGCTCTACTGCCACGGGATGATGATGGTCGTGCTGATGTAGAAGCACGAGGAGAGGGCTCATCCGGAGGCAACGCCGGGCCAAACTGCCCATGATCGCGCTGTACATCGGCCGTGATGTCGAACTGATCATGCTGGGGCTCTCCCTGCATCGTAGGAATGTGAGAAGACATCGTACTCTCAAAGCTCCTGGAGATGCTCCTGTCAGAACGACGATCCCGTGAACTAGTGCCACGTCCGTTGGATCGTCCACGCGAAGTACTACGTCTATCCCTGGAATCACCGTATGACGACATCTGTGAACATATAATGAAAAAAATGTTAGTTTCTTCTCCTTGAATGGAACCGTTATGATTGAATATGCTATAAAGACATATGCTAGATATAAGGAAGTTCTCGCTGTTTACGTATTTATTTAAAATGTTAAGAAATGATCATTTTTCCCCCTCGTCATCGTCATCTTCATAATCATTTTCAGACTCGTCTTTGGCTATGTCTCCTGTTGTGTCTTCCTCTTCTTCTTCTTCCTCTTCCTCGTCCTCCTCATCCTCCTCCTCGTCCTCGTCCTCGTCCTCCTCCTCCTCCTCCTCCACATCGTCATCCTCATCCTCCTCCTCATCGCCTATCTCATCATCTTCATCATCATTGTCATAATCTATTTCTTCCAATGGTTCAAGAATGAAGGGAGAGATATTGAAATCTTCTTGTAAAGCTTGTTCCATTGCTTCGGGAGCGTCAATAGTACATCATGATTTCGTTTTGAAAATCGCCCACCATCTACTCTCTTGGGATGCACACCCCGGATAAGAAAAGATAGTGGGTTGTTAATATCTTACGAGATATTGTAAATTTAAGATTTACGTGGGATGGATTAACTCGAGATATTAACCTTTCGTTATTTTCTTCGTAAATATCTTAACAAACTCTATAAATACTGTTATAATTTATGATAAATCACATCAAACCTGAGCATGCCGATTGAGAGCAAAGACAGAGAAAAGAGGTAAGCGTCTCAACTCCGTCTCTCGTCTTCGTTTCGTCTCGTCTCTGTTTTTCTTTCGTATTGGTCTCGTCTTAGTCTTCGTCTCGTCATCATTCCCGGCCAGATCCGGCCACCCCGGCGCCTTCTGGGGCTTCACCGTCGCTGCCAGGGAGGACACCGTCTTCGTCGGAGTCTGCACCGCCACCGGATTCGCCCTGCTAGCCTTCGCCGGAATCCGCTTCGTACTCGCCGCCACTGCCAGGGCTGGGTTCACCGTCGCCTCCCTCTGGCCATCGCCCCGGAGTCCAGCCAAGCCGCCACTGCCCTCGCCGGAGCTATTGCGCCTTCGCGCCTCCTCCAGAGCCAGCCGTCGTTGGATCTGCTCTACTAGCCGCCGCCTCAAGCTTCCCAGCTCAATTCTGTTGTCATCTGGATTGATTCTATACTTAATTGTTGGGCCAGAGAGGATCAAATTGGGTCGTTGTTCTTCTCTTTTTCTCCTTTCTTTTATAGGGAGCTTGTTCTTCCGTATGAATTGTTGCAGCATAGACTCCTTTTTTGGAATACCAAGAAGTTATTTTGTTTTAGCAAAGTACCTGGTTACCCTTGACTAAAGAGATATGGTCGTTTGTAAGGCTACGTCTATCGTTGTTCTATCAGGTGTGATAGCAGTGGCTGCTTCCTGCCCTTCCTCTGCTGTCGTAGTTGTAGTTGTCTATACTTCAATTGCAGTCGAGGGCTGTTCAGGCTGTAGACTTGTTAGCTCCAGTCTTGCAGACGAGATTGGCACTATTGTTGTTGTTGTTGATGTTTTCTTTTGTCCCCAATCGTGAGTGAGGACAATGTTTTCTTTTCAATGGCTTTCTGTGCCTTTAGTTCTTCCCTTCTTATCTCTGCCTCCATCAGGAAGTTCTTGCTGTTTACGTATTTATTTAAAATGTTATGAAACGATCATTCCTCCCCTCGTCATCATCATCTTCATCATCATTTTCAGACTCGTCTTCGGCTATGTCTCCGTTTGTGTCTTCCTCTTCTTCTTCTTCCTCTTCCTCGTCCTCGTCTTCCTCGTCCTCCTCCTCCACATCGTCATCCTCCTCCTCCTCCTCCTCACCTATCTCATCGTCTTCATCATCATTGTCATGATCTATTTCATCCAATGGTTCAAGAATGAAGGGAGAGACATTGAAATCTTCTTGTAAAGCTTGTTCCATTGCTTCGTGAGCGTCAATAGTACATCGTGATTTCGTTTTGAATACCGCCCACCATCTACTGTCTTGGGATGCACACCCCGGATAAAAAAAGATAGTGGGTTGTTAATATCTTACGAGATATTGTGAATTTAAGATTTACGTGGGATGGATTAACTTGAGATATTAACCTTTCATTATTTTCTCCGTAAATATCTTAAAAAACTCTATAAATACTGTTATAATTTATGACAAATCACATCAAACCTGAGCGTGCCGATTGAGAGCAAAGACAGAGAAAAGAGATAAGCGTCTCATCTCCGTTTTTGTTTTGTCTCGTCTCTGTTTTTGTTTCATATTGGTCTCGTCTTCCTCTTCGTCTCGTCATGATTCCCGGCCAGATCCGGCCACCCCGGAGCCTTCTGCCTCTTCACCGTCGCTGCCAGGGAGGACACCGCCTTCGTCGGAGTCTGCGCCACCACCGAATTCGCCCTGCCAGCCTTCGTCGGAATCCGCTTCGCAGTCGCCGCCACTGCCAAATCTGGGTTCGCCACCGCCTCCCTCTGGCCATCACCCCGGAGCCCAGCTCAGCCGCCACTGCCCTCGCCGCCTCAAGCCATCGCCTTGTGCCCCGCTGTCGTCTCAAGACGTCGCCGTCGCTGCCAGGACCGGAGGCCGCCGTCGCCGTCGTCGCCAGGGCTCGGAGCAGCCGCGCCGCCTCCTGCCGTCACCCCAAAGCCCTGCCTCGCCCGCCTGCACTGTCGCGCCGCCTGCCCCTGCCTTTCCCGGCCTTGCCCTGCCTTGTTGGGCCGTCTCCGGCCATGGGAGGCCCGGATCCGGCCATTGTCGGCGTCTCCCCGCCCCGCTGCCTGAGATTCCCCGAGCGCAGTCCCCTGTTCTACCTCAATGAAAAAAACGGAAGGGGATTTATCCCCTGTGAATATAAATTAGAATTATGTACACTTATGTGTACATAATATATTATTTTTACGTTTTAATATGTTACGAGGGTATTTATATTATTTATTTTATTGTAGGTACACCTGATACGCAGCAATGGAATTAAACTTGGGGAATATTGAAGAACTTTCCTGATTTTATAAAAATAATAAGGTAACACACATCGTTATCTTATATTTAATAAATATGCATGTGTGAATTAATTGTATGAACGTCTGAATTACGAGCTTAAATTAAAATAAAATCCGGGTGCTTGTATCACTGTTTGTCTGCTTGAAATTTAATATTCGCTTGCGTTTTTTGATGATTCACATGAAATAATGATAACGATGCAAAATTGGAATGTTTATAGATTGCTATAAATATTTTTATACATGTCCTGTTTCCTTTGGGTGACTCCTGTGTGCTAATGATTTTATATTATAACGAAAATAAATTATGAAATGTTACAAATTTTCTTGAATTGGATATCATGTGGGATTTAATTATATAAAAATCCCGAGCATAGTTAAATATGATCTCTAATGTCATGGTAATCGCCTACTGTATATGGAATTAATAATTTAATTTCATGTCACATGTCTGAGCAACCTGAATCCTGATCATAATGCAATCTCTTGAAATTAATAATGACTGGGAGAGTTACGGTTACATGACTAGCTAGGAAGGGACTGAACATCCCTTTAGCGTGCACGCAACGGCAACGAGTGTTAGCCGTGTTTGGTTGAAAGTAACCATCCTGGGTCGACTGCAGAGACCACAACGCCTGCTTAATAATTCCTAGTACGGCCATATTAGGTAACTATATTAAATTCCTGTGGTAACTCCTTCCATGTCATCAACTTCTAAAAATCACGAAGACTAACACGACGTGATATGTAATACGAGAAACAAGGTTTGACCTGATCAACTTAAAGCGTTGTTAATATTACTGCTATCTTATACGTACGTGATTATAAGTACCTATATTCTCTTGTTTGGCATATGATTGCTCGGTGTTGTTTGCATTGCATTCTGTTTGTGCATGGGAAAAACATGATATAGTAAGCATGTCGGACCCCTGAAATGGGCATGTATCCTGTGTTACTGGGCTTCCAACCTCACGGTTACGTGTTTCTTTCAGGTAGTGAACGATCGTGGGATGAATAGTCATACACCGATGCTGAATAGATTTGGACTATAGAAACGTTCCTTTTATATTTTAGGATATTTGATTTTCATGTAATAAAGGACAATGTAAGTTGGATATTTCTTGATTTCCTATGTTTCTGATACTTAAAC